>APFE030059539.1:0-11006 GCA_000404065.3 Pinus taeda
GAACAAAAGGTCAAGTTGGAGTATGTTCCTTCTAAGGAACAAGTTGCTGATATTCTCACCAAACCATTGCCCAGGGAGACTTTTGAATACCTCAGGCAAAAGTTGGGGGTTGTTGATGCATCATCTTATTGTTGTGACTCTTCTGCTTGCTGGTTCTACGCATGATTCATTTGGGGTATATGCATACATGTGCTGGGTTGCGGCACAGGTTCAGGGGGAGAATATAATGCATTGTTGGCATTATGGAGGATGTACAAAAGGAGATCATGGGAGCTGGTCTGAATATAGCTGCAATGTCTCTATCTCTTTCTTGGTCATTCATGGCATCTGGTGGTTTATGGTTCTTCTTTGCAGATCTGGTTCATATTCAGGGGGAGCATGTTCCTAGGGGGAGCATAACCCTTTTCCCTTGATGTCAAAGGAGGAGAATGTCGCTGAAGTTTCTGAGGTTGCCATCAAGTCCAAAGGGGGAGATTGTTGGCATTATGTTTCTGGTATGGTTATATGTTACAGATGTTGTACTTGATGGCAACACCCATGGCAAGGCTCTCAATTTGATGAAAATAAAGAAGTACGCAGGAGAACAGTTCAGGAGGTGCGTACCCACAGGTATGCCGTGCAGGGACCGCGTCTAGTTACGCAGATTACCCATTCATGAGGTGCGTACCCCAGTGCACACTCTTCAAGGCAGTAAAGTGCGCAAATGTGGGGTTTCTTATGATATTTAGCCGACAGTATTGTATTATCATGGTTTTGGCCCGTGGTATTAGTCCATGATTTGAGGAAGATGTTGCCTATATAAAGCAAAGGAGATCATTTGGCTTGGGCATCTTTGTGTATTGAATATCTTAAGATCTGAAATATTGGGTTCTCAGTTGAAAAGCTTGATCTATAAAAGAGAAGTTGGAAGCGAATCTGTGAAGGGTGATCTCTCGAGCGCAAGTTCAGATCTGAGCATCTGACTGTATTTCAGCCCTAATGAGAGGTACGCAGAGGCGACGAAGGAGCAGAGCATGGGTACGCAGAGGTGACAAGGAAGAAGTGCATGTGTATGCAGAGGCGACGAAGGAGAAGTGTGTGGGTACGCATAGCGACAGTGGTTCAGGTGCGTGCCTACTCTGTCGGTATGCGGCACGACTGTTCTTCTGGGTGCGTGCCTACTGTGTTAGTACACGGCGCGATTGTTCTTCTGGGTGCGTGCCTACTGGCCAGTATAGATAATGAAGTGGTTGATGCTCAGTATGTATTACTGTCTCTTTTCCCATTAAGTAATGTTTCCACTTTTTCACACTCTGAACTAATGCATACAATTCTTTATCATATGTAGGATAGTTAACTACTACAGGATTAAAAGTCTTAGAATGATAACATACAGGTTTACCATGTTGTGTCAATGTTGCTCCCATGGCATAGTCACTGGCATTCATTTGGATGTCAAATGATCTTTGTAGATTAGGTAGTGCTAGTACCAGTGTTGTAATAATCTTTTCTTTCAAGGTGTCGAAGGCTTTATGATGTTTTCCTCCCCACTGAAACACCTTGTTGAATACTGTCAAAGCATGCAAGGGAGTGGAAATTGAGGAAAATTTAGAGATGAACTTCCTCCAATATTGTGCTACTCCTAAAAAGCTTCTCAGTTCTATAGCAAACTTGGGTTTAGGCTAGTTTACAATGACTGCCACTTTAGAGGGATCTATTTTCAATTCACCACCCCTACTATATGACCCAAATAATTTAGAGATGTTTTTCAAAATTCACATTTTGAGAGTTTAACAAATTTTTTTTCTCTTTTCAAAACATCTAATGTCTGCTTAACATGCTTTAAGTGTTCCTCCCATGTTTTACTAAAAATCAGAATGTCATCCAGATACACAATAACAAAATCATCAAGGAAAGGTCTGAGTACATCATTCATTAATCTCATGAAAGTAGCAGGGGCATTGGTTAAGCCAACAGGCATAACCAACCACTCATACAATCCCTACTTTGTTTTAAAAGCAGTCTTCCATTGCTTTGCAACTCTGACCGATGGTATGCACTGTGCAAGTCTAGCTTGGTGAAATAAACAACTTCCTTTAATTGATCTAAAATATCATCTATGCGAGGAAGGGGATAACGATTTTTGATTGTTATCTTATTTAGTGCTCGGTAATCAATGCATATTTTCCATGATCCATCTTTCTTTCTCGCCAAAACAGTTGGTGACCCACATTGTGACGTGATAGGCCTGATGAACCCATTCTTGAGCAACTCCCGCACCTGCTTCTTGATTTCAACATTCTCTAAAGCAGACAACCTGTACATTCTAATGTTAGGTACTGTAACATCTTGTTGCAAAATAATAGCATGTACTATTTCCTTTTTGGGTGGCAGAGCTTTAGGTTCTTAAAACAAGACATCATACTATGAAACAATCTTTTCTATATTAGCTTGCTGCTTAGCATTAAAAACCTCAAATACATTGGTTTTGTTAGGTTTCTTTTCCTTTACAACCATCAGTAAGAATTGTTTGCATGAATTTATCATTATTTTCATCTACCTTGAGTTTATGAGAGTATAATTATTATTGATCTTATGAGCTCTTACAAAGTATTCGATTCCATCTTTAACAAGTAGATACTTGTTCTCAGGTCTATAGAAAATAGCTTTTCTATCATATAAGTAAGGACTCCATAAAACAATTCCACATATATCCAAAGGAATTATGTCTAGCTCAACCTCATCTACAAATGTTGACCCTAAAGAAAACTTGAGTTTGCACTATCTAGTCACTTGTAGTTGTGCTTTATCATTCAACCATCCTAATGGGTATGGTTTCTTGTGGGGTGTAGTTGCTAATCCCAACTTCTTTACAAGTTCTTCAGAAATCAAATTTACTTGTGAGCCACTGTCAAACAAGGTATCAAACTTTTGATATTTGGAAACAACTCGAATATGGAAAAGCTCATGTCTTTTTCTCTCATGTTCTTCATCAATAATAGATTGAGCAGAATTACTAGTAGATGCTTTAGAATTCTTACCTTTTATATCAGTGGCTGCAATGGTCGTTTCATCTCTTGAGTCTCACCCTAAATATTATTGGATAGCTGTGACAATATTCTTCTTCTTGCCCTCAGACTTCTTAGGTCTTAGCTCTGGATGAAAAATCCAACAATGCTCATCATCATGCCCATCCTTTTTACAGCGAGTGCATGAAGCTTTGTTTTTCTGTACAGTGTTTTCCTTCCTTGCTTTCCACTTCTACTTTCGTTTCTCCTTACAATTTCTTGCGGTGGGTTGGGATGGTCCCCCAACCTCTGGATTTCCATTCTTTCCTCTAGATTCTGGATGAGTAGCTTGTACAGATACCTCATCTATGTTGGTGGGATTAAACATGAGGATGGTATCCCTCATGTAGCTGTGTAGACCACCAATGTACTTCAAAAGAGTGTCTAGTGAGTCTAATGAGATCCTTAGAATCAATGATGTATTTCTAAATTCTTGAGTGTACCCTTGCACACTTTGCCCTTTCAACTACTGAAGAGTTTTTCAACTCATCATGGCTTGTTGCATGTAGGCCAACGGATAGAATTGCTTCTTGATTGCAGAAACAAGGTCACTCCAGATAGAGATAGTCTTACCATGTCTTTTCATGTCAGCTTGGGTTCTGCCTTCCCACCAAATGAAGGCAGTGCCTCCTACGCGTAGGCTTGCCAACTGAATTTTGCTCTTGTCTAAGTCGATGTTTTGTACTCTGCAACAAACATCAATTTGTCTAATCCAATTGTCCAACTTTTCAGCATTTATCCTTCCATCATATATAGGCAAGTCAAATTTAACATCTTGCTTGATCAAAGATTCTTCCCTATTATGAACAGGGCTATTAGGAGGTGTGAGAAAGTTTTCCTCTTTCCTTTTTCGTTTTGAGTGGTCATGGGAATGAGACTCATCTTCTTCTTTACCTTGTTTAGAACCTAAAGAATATTCATCCTTATGCTTTCTAAAGCCGTTATACAGTTCTTCTACCATAGAATTTAAAGCTAGGAAACTCTCTATGAATTGAGGGTCTGGCCCCACAAAACCTTCCTCTGACATTGTCTTCTGACGATAGACTCTCCCCATTTCAAGATTAGTTTCAACCAACTCTCCTCCTACTTTGAGCTTTGATCTAGTGAGCATTCAACAACTAAACCAACACAAACTTATCTAACCTTACAGCCTGAAGCTCTGATACCACTTGATTTGTTAGTCACCCTATGAGTGATCTCAATTAAGAATTTATTAAATGGAGGTATTATAGACTCATGTGTTGTTGCGTGTATAGGTTATTTAACCAACGGATCGATCAGATTGAAAATACATAGACACTTGAAATGGAAGACAATAGAGAAACACGGTAAGAAAATGTAAGAACACAAGAAATTAATAAGGAGTTCACCCTATCCTCCGGGGCTACATCTCCCGGTCCAACTTTTAGTGGTGGACTTATTTATTGTGTCTTAAAGCAAAGAATTACAAAGAAGGAGCTCAATATGAGTCTTCCGTCATAGGACAACTTGACAGGGTGGTTCTTAGATTCCCCAAGCCACTAGAGTACACAAACTCTTGCCCTTACCAGATTTTGGACCTCTCGAGTCTATAATGGAAGGAGCCCAATGTGATGCTCAGTCCTAATGGATCCCTCTCAAGGATGGATAGAATTTCTCAAGCCCTCTAGTGCTCGACTCTACCTTTGGTCAACTCAACCCTCTATCTTCTCACTGCATTTTGCTCTTTCTGTCTACTTTCTCTGTTTTTCTACCATGTTCCTTTTGTTGGTCTGTGCATGGCTCTAAAGCACTCGAGATCACGCCCATTCGATTCCCCTTCCAACTCTATCAGATCGCCTGCTACAGCTTCACTTGGATTTCCCTGTTTCGGTATCATCATTAGACTCACAAGGTGTAGCCACTTGCCCTCGTGTGAACTGTGCCAGCTTGCTTCATCGGTTTGGTTCTTCAGTTACGTCGTGAGGTGAGTGATCCACCACCTTGGCGGTCAAATTAGACCTCAAATTCTTTTAAATCGTGACTTAATCCCTCATTAAATCTAGTCTTATTATCGGGTGCGATATCAGCCGTTAGATCTAGATCCCCCAGATCCGACGCCATCCGCTCATCTCGCATGGTATAGTTGCTCGACCATTAGTGTGAAATGAGTAGCAGTTTTCTCTCTTCTCTCCTTGCCATGCACCAGGCATTGAGTGTAATTGCTCTGTTTTCACCGATCCTACTTACCACCGAAGGATGCCCTCGATAAATACTGTCTGTTTTTGGGAGCACGGGTCCCGCGTTAGCCTTTAGCCTTTTCTTTCCCATGGCCTCCCTGGCTCCCATGTGACAGAGCACTCAGGGCCTCTCCTTCTCGCGGGTTTTTACCCAAAGATGCGCTAATCACACATCAAAAACTGCCTCCATTTCCCAATCCAGGCTTCCCAGGGGCTAGTTTCACCTCCTACATAGTCTCCATGGGCCTTGGTCAATGCACTTTAACCAAGGTCCTCATTGTTCCACGTTGGCTGCCAACTACCACTATTTTAGAGGTGTTTTTTATCACTACTCTCAACTCTTTGAGGTCTGTCCCGACCTGGTACAACCATGGTTCTTTTGATTATTCTTCATGGATCCAATTTCAATCACTCATGGATGATCTGTCTTGCCTTCGGCACACACTTCTTCCACTCAGTTAACTATTGTGCATTAGTTGAAGCTGGCTTTGGGATTTCTTGATCAATGAATTCCTTCAAGCCATTTTCTTCTAATGAAACCTCCATTCTATCTTTCCATGTTCTAATTCAAGCTACCTTCTAGGGCATACTCGAGTCTCAAGACATAGAATGCCATTGGCCAACCTTGAAGCATGATATGAGTTCAATTTGCACCTGCAGCCCCGAACTTCAAACTTTGAGTTCTCTTCCCAGTGTACTGTTGACTCCTCCGATACCATGCGGAAAATATGGATGTGTAGGTTAACTTGATAATGAAATATAAATCAAAGAAGAATACTATAACCTACTTCTACTATCAATTTGTGGAACCTTCAATATTGAGTTGAACAATATAACCAGAAGAAGAAGAATCAATCACATAATGCACATGAAAATACTTTGGGGAAAGCCTCAACTAAAAACCCCACTATCTGTATTATCATACAAGGTGGAAATACATAGGAATTATACAAAGCCTTAGCTCTCACAGCTAGCCATCTGTCAGTACAATCCTCACAGATGCTCGCAGGAAATATTGGCTTCTCACAAGCCTTCCTCTCTTCCGACCAAGCTCCTAATTCCTTATGTTGCTCCTGTGGGATGATTCTCACTTCACCAAGTGGAACACTTCTAATCTCACACACTGTCAGAACTACGCAATCCTCAAGGAATGATCGTTGACTACATGCATGTGTTTTCTTTTTAAGAAAACACATGCAACTAATAGTACAATGTCCTTGACTTTAATCTCAATTGGGTCTTTCTCATAATAGACATGCATGAGTTTTTGTTGAGGGAATCCTCAGTTAACTAGAATACACTAGTTGAGTGCATGCATTCATCAACTGACTGTTAACTCTCTATTAGTTCCTCAATTAGTTTGGAACTAATTTAAATGGACTTAAATTAGTAAACTGAGTTAAATAATTACAACTCAAATATAAGTCAACCTTATCTCCTTAATTTAAGGCTTATATCGTTAATTTAAACGATAACTCTTGCAAGACTTCAGAAAGACTTCTAACTTGAATTTCTCCAACTAATTAAGTCAAAATAACTTAATTAATTATTTCCAAGTAGTTGTTAAGACTAAATTTGATTTTAATTCACAATTTAATTCAAGGTCAAATTTAATTGGAATATTCTTGTTGCCACATTTCAACAATATGATGTTGTCAAGGTTATGGTTGTCATGCGTGGGGTCATTATATACAATTGGTATGGTCATGCATGATGTTGTTATATTGATATGCTTATGATTATATATGTATCATGCTAATATGGACTAATTTTGCGAATGACATAAGCCTCGCCTGAACGTCATGAGGTATGGTTTTGATTTTGGTATCTATTTGGTTTATTTGATATGGACTACTTGAACGAAGAAGAGAATTAGAGATGGTGAGCAAAATGGTAGACTTCAATTCCTATGATTCTCCATTTATATTTGTTGGGCACCAAGGAGATGAGTATTCTCTCGGTATAGTAGATACATTGAGGAGTTTTAGGGCAGAGATAAGAAGATGAAAAGAAAAAAATGATAGGTTGGTTGAGGCTCAGGAAAAGCAGAGAGAAGTTAATGCAATTATTCTTCAGAGATTTTTAGATTTGCAAAGGCAAGGATAGTGGAGGATTCATGAAGAGAAGGAAGAGAGAACAAATGGAGCTTATGGTAGCAGGTCTGGTCCAGATATAGGTTGGATAAAGGGGATATAGTCAAAGGTGGCAGATCATTGGATACACCTAACATGAGGACTGGAATGTATTGGAATCATACTAGTTTCTCATCTAGGAGGCAACATCACATTCATCACCACCATTATCCTTATAGGAGGAGTGACTATTTGCTTAAGGAGTACAAGAAATTTAAGCTGCCTATGTTTGATGAAGAGATGAATAAGTTCGAATATCGAGATGTATGCTTTCCTGGGATGAATAAATTCTTCAGAATTCATAGCTATTCCGAGAATATGAAAGCCAAAATCGCCACCTTCAGTATCAAAGGGAAAGAAAATATTTGCTGGGAAGATGTGAATAAGTCAAGTGTATTCATGAATAAGAGTTGATTTGGGATGAGTTTGAGAGACTCTTCAAGAAGAAGTACCTATCAAAGAGGTACTATGATCACATAGCTAAGAAATTTTATGAGTTGCAGATGGATTCTATGATAGATGATGAGTATACTAGAAAGTTCTTGGACTTGTTAACGTATGTTCCTTAAGTGAAGGATGAGAAGGCTAAGATTTAGAGATTAATTAGTGGGTTTCTAGCAACATATATAGACCGGATTGAGTTTGATGAGCCTAGATCATTGGATAAGGTCATCCATAAGTTCAATCATTGATATGAGAAGTTAAAGCGTAAATCTAATCCTAAGTAGGATTTGAAAGGAAATGATAAAGTTAAAGCGAAATTTCCACCTAAGTGGGGAATACCTCAGGATGACAGAGAGAAAGAAAATGTTTCTCCTTATAAGAATTTCAATGCAGTTGAGAAGGGACATGGGTCATAGCCTAGAGAGCAATAGAACATAGGTGATGGTAGGGGACCATTGCTATGTTGGGTATGTGGCAAATATCATCACAAGAAGGATTTTCCAATGTACTAGGATGGCAAGACACAAATCTATAGCACTCAGGAGGCATAAATAGTTGGGTATGTTGGCCATAACATTCCTCAAATTTATATAGTTATGGAAAACAAGTAGCAAGAAAACCAAGCATCCATTATTGAGATGGAAGATAATATTCATGGTTGAGTTTTTTCCTTTTTTATTGATCTTGGACCTAATTGTATTTATGTTAATCATGATCGGGTGGATAAGTGTGGCTTTAGAAAAGAAGTGTGTGTGGAGTCTTGGTTGGTGCAATTGGACATAGGTACTAAGAAGAGAGTTCATCACTAGGTAAGAACTTGTGCATTTGAGTTGAATGGTATGCCTACAACAACACATCTGAATGTATTGCCATCAAGATCATATAGTATTCCTTTGGGTAAGGATTGGTTGTACCTTCACAAGACCAAGGTAGATTTCTATGACAAGGCCATTGAGTGCCTGGATATAATGGGGAATAGATAATATTTAAGGGAAAGAAGAATCCTACATCAGTTAGGACGGTCACAACTATCTAGGTTAAGCACAGTTGCAAGAAATGATGTGTAATGTTTGTAGTCCATATTTCCTGTCACAAGGGTAAGGATGTTGAGGATGAAAAAATATACAAGAGGTACCCTATATTATTGTACTACAATTATTTTAGATGTGTCTCCAGTAGATATTCTAGATTTTCCTCCCCATAGGAAAGTGTACTTTTCTATTGAGTTGGTACAAAGAGCAACACCAACATCAAAGGCACTTTATAGGATGAGCACACCAGAGTTATTAGAGTTGAAGTTACAGATGAAGGAAATGTTTGATAAGGGATACAGTAGGCCAAGTGTATCACCTTAGGGTGCACCAATATTGTTCGAAAATAAGAAGGATAGTACTCTTAGGTTCCGAATTGATTATAGGAAATGAACAACATGATGACTAAGAAGAGCTACCCATTGTTGAGGACCAATGATTTGTTTGATCAGTTGAAGGGAGTAACAATGTTCTCAAAGGTTGATCTGGGATGAGGATATGATCATGTATGGATCAAGGAAGAGGACATATACAATATTGCTTTTAAGAACATGTATGCACACTATGAGTTTTTTATGGTTCCTTTTGGTTTGACTAATGCCCCAACTAATTTTATGTGCTTTATGAATACTATTTGTCCTTATTTGGACAAGTTTGTGCTTTTATTCATTGATAATATATTGATATATTCTAATAATGAGAAAGAGAATGTCGAACATTTAGAAGCATTGTTGAGGTTGTTAATAGAGCATCAGTTGTATTCTAATCTTATTAATTGCAGTTTCTTTCAAATAGAGGTACATTACTTGGGACATGTTGTTTCCAAGGAAGGTGTAATAGTGGATCCAGAAAAGATGAGGGCTACCATGGAGTGGGAAGCTACTAAGAATGTGGATGAGGGTATATCCTTTATGGGGTTAGTAGGTTAGTAGAGGGGAATCATCAGGAAATTCGCACATATTTCATATCCTCTTACATAATTACAAATAAAAGGAAATAAATTTGAATGGACAGAGTAATGTGCAACCGGTTTTGAGGAGTTGAAGTAGTTGTTGACAAATGCTGTAGTTATTAAGATATATCTAGATAAAGGGTTTGTGGTGTGTACATATGCCTACAAGAGGGTACGTTTTGGAGTCTTAATGCAGGAAGGACATGTGTTGTTTTATGAGTCCGCAAAATTGAATGAGAATGAGCATAATTAAGGTAGACATGACCTTGAGTTAGTAGTTATTATTCATGCCTTGAAGATGTGGAGGCACTATCTTCTTAAATGAGTTTTTTTATTGATGAGCGATCATAGTGGGTTGAGATATCTGTTCGACCTACAACAATGTAAACTTTGAAACGGGAACTATAAACTCAAAACGAGAACTCTAGCCAAAAAACCCCGAAAAAACATGAAAAACAATGCTAAAAATGAAAAGTGTGTACACTGGAACGATGGTTTTTTTGTTAGGGTCAATTTTGAACATGTCTAAAAAATCGCGGTGAAAACAAATTTTCTATGCAAAAATAGTGCAAAAAACACTTTGAAAATGAAAAGTGTTGATACTGGAATGATGTTTTTTTATTTTAGTGTCAATTTTCGACATTTTAAAAAAATGCTAGTAAAACCGAATTTTTATGTGCAAAAATTGTGCAAAATACAACCTCAAAACAAAAATTGTTGATGCTGAAATAACATTTTTTTCTATGGTAAATTTTCAATGTGTTTTAAAAATGGCACTCAAAAACAATTTTTTGTGCAAAAATTGTCAAAAAGCATCCTTCTAAACGAAAATTGTTAGCTGGAATAACACATTTTTTTCTAGGGTAAATTTTCAACATTTTAAAATAATGGTGTAAAAGATTTTATCATGACTCCAAAAAACATTAAAATTTCAAAACAAGAATGAAAACATAAAAAAAAAATAAAACAAAAATTAAAACAATGAAAAAAACAAAAGCAAAGTTTTAGAAAAAACAAAACATAAATAAAAATATATATTAAAAACAAAACATAAAATTAAAAAAAACAAAATAATCAAACATAGTTATAAGAAGAGCTTCGGCGTAAATCACATAAAAAAGACCTTTGTGGACCCGTTTCAAACCAACTAGTGTGGTTCATTGTCAGGACAAGTTGAAGAAACAGATCTAGCTTAGCATGTT
>APFE030059540.1:0-56240 GCA_000404065.3 Pinus taeda
GGAGGGACTACTCGCCTGACCATGTTTCCCATCTCTAAGAACGGGCATCAGTCTAGAAGGATTTTTCACCATAAATCTATACAAAATAGATTAACATATCTTCTGATAGTGAAGGAGATATCAGCATAGCGTTTACCTGTAACAACGTAGACTATTAGAATAGCCTTTACCTGTAACAATGAAGATGAGGGTTCTGGAGCTCTCCACCCATAACAACCCTCCGCCCATAACAGAAATGAAGGCCATGTTCCGCCCGTCACTGAAGGATGAAGGCCATGTTCCGCGCATAACTGAAGGATGAAGGCCATGACGAGTAAGTGAAGGAAGGCCATGTTCCGTGCATAACTGAAGGATGAAGGCCATGAAGAGTAAGTGAAGGATGAAGACCATGACGAATATTGGGAAAATGTGCACAGATGTCAGTGGAGAGCGAAGGGTGGCCCTAAAAATCTGTGCACGGATATCAGACGTACATTAAAAGTGTAGACGGTTGAAAAGAAGGCCTATCGGCCTAATAATCAACTCCAACGCATATAGTTACAACCATATGTTTTAACTTAGCCTTTGGATAATATTAATCTCCCACACCTTATGTGTATTGTCATATGGTTATAAAAATCATCTGACAGTGGCGTGTATCATTAATATGGCGGATGGATAGGCGGAGGTATGGCCGGGCCACCATTAATGGTGGTCTCCAACATTTTTTTTGCGTTCATACATATCACAAATCTTTAATATATGCATTCTGACTTTATAAACAAGAAACATGCATAGCTCAAATTTTAAGGCGTGGAGATTGCAGTTGACAAGTCTGGGGTTTCAACACTGTTAGCTCCACCAGAACCTTAACAAATTTTTTCAAATTTGGATGCGCCATGTGGCACCCTCTGATAGGGCCATGTGGCCCCTACTGATAGGACCATGTGGCGCTTGCTGATAGGAATGTGTGCCTAGTGCAATCACTACACAGTCAGCTACCACGCCACTACCACATCACCGCATAGTCAATAGTGCCATATCAACATCCATTCAACTGCCATGTCAGCCTTGACTTTGACTTTGACTTTGACTTTTTGGACTTTGCCCTAAAAACTTTGATTTTGAATAATTTTCACATACGGATTCAGTTTTCGCCCATTCAAGTTGCGTTGGACTCGTTTCCCAAATCTCTACGTGATGGCACAACTTATGCTTAAATACAAAAACTTTGCTTTTTTGTCCTTATCAGGGTCCTTGATCATCCATTGATTAATTTTCAGATCATTTCCTCCCTCCTGAGACCTTTTGGACCACCAAAAGTCTTAAATTCCATAAAACAAATGTGGGTTTTGTTTTCCCCCTTGGCTGGTATCTGTCCACCGTGTTCTGAATCTGTACACTTTACTCATCCATACAACTGTCAGTAAAACACACAAACTGAAAAGTATATAAAGTCCCTTTTCACCCACATCTACATTCATATTTACTGCTAATATCCAGGAACCAAAAAACAATAATAAACCCATTAACAACATTGAAAGTATTGACATAGATGAAACCATACCCTGCTTTCTCTTCATTGTTAGGTCCCTATACTACTAGTGTAACCCCTTATTGTTATTAGTGCAACCCCCTTATTGTATGATTGTTCCCATTTGTCCCCATGTTGTTATTATTGTGCCCCATAGAAGCCCACTATTGTTATTGTTGTGCCCCTACAATATTATTGTTATGTAGGCTCTGATTGTATTGGGACCCCTTAGACTCCAATATATAGAAAGGAGGTCTTGTCATTTGTATCATCCAATAATTGTTCATTTTTGTAATGTAAATGAGGTTTCCCCCTCAAAGAGGTTGATTTTGAAGTCGTTGATATATATTTTCTTCTATTTTGTGAGTTGGTTGCATAACATTTGGTATTAAAGCTTTGGATTCTAGGGTTTCGCTGCTTCAAACAGGTCATCATGGCATTTTATCCATAACATTTTTTATACAATGTTTCATAAGCTAAAATTAAAAGCCATTTGAGACTAAATATTTTTGAACCTTAGGTCTGAATTTCAAATCTTGTCTCGCTATATTTTTGGAGATATGATCCAAGGAAGTTAGGGCTTTTGCAGTCTCCTGAATTATATCTCAAACATGTGACCTGGGGTAAATAGTCATAACTTTTTCTCTGAGTGTTAGATTGAAATTTCATATAATGTTCTAGAAATAGAACGGACCGTCATTTTCTGTGTATTTTTTCCAAGTCCGAAGGTCGAAATTGTGACACGTGGCACTTTGTACAAGTCCGTGTCATAACTTGGTCATGATCTCCATTTGGCACATACGGTGCCTCATTAGAAAGGTATCACCAATTACTAGAGGATTTATGGTAGGTCCTTGCCTTTGACTACGGGCCTATTGCAAACCTTAAAAAAAATGTTGTTTAGGGGGTCAAAAGAGCTCCAGAATTTCAGGACGTGGAAAGCTGCTAAAAATAGTAAATGTTGCTATAATCAAGGAAACTGTTGAAACCGACTGGAGGTCTAGGTGGAATAGGCGGGTGGCCACCAATATACACCTAAATCACTAAAAGGCCAAATTTTCTAAGTCCTCAAAACTCAGTGAAATCTATCTCAAATAAAAGAGCTCGCCGTTCTGAATCCATTGACGTGAGCGACACCTTAATCCAACACCGTATGAAAATTTTATGTCTCGCTAAAGTTTTTGACAAAGAACTAAAACTTTTGCAGGCAAGACCCATAGAATGCCACATGGAATCTGACGTCAGTTGTATAGATGATGATGTGGCAGTACAATCAGTAGAAATAGGAAAATAATATTATGACACATGGTAGATGACACCAACTATACCGACGATGATGTCCATAGCACAATTAGTGGTATGGACCAATCAAGTACTGACACATGGTAGTACGAACGAAGAGATCAATAGAACAGTCAACAATATGGACCAATCAAGCTTTGACATATGGTAGTACAAATGATGAAAGCATCAACACAATTAGTAGTGATGTCAGCAGTACAGACCAATCGGAGGATGACATGTGGCACTTACTGGGCTTGACTGGGGGAGCAGTGGACCAATGAAGAGGGGTCATGTGGCCCAATTGGAATGTGCCACATGGCACCTAGTTGGTAGCCAACCAGTTCAATTAACTGGGTGACACTTTCACCCGTCAAGGACCATCGACAATGATGAATTTGTTGCCTAGTTAATTATGTCGGTGACCATTAATGGTCGTCAGTAGACTCGAGTAGTTGAAAACAACAAGGTGTTAATATATATATATATATATATATATATTATATATATATAATATTATATATATATAATATATATATCGTGCAGTTAGTAGGTTCGCGGGTTTAACCCCACAACATTTGGCCCACAAATAATCCACCCAGCTGGCTCAACCACTTGGCCATTGGTTCCAATGAGCTGGAAAAAATATATAAACGCCCATTTGCCGAGCAGAGGAAGGAAGGACATGCACCAAGTGGGAGAGAGGTCAAGCAAGGGAACCAGGCATAGTATGGTTGATTGATGGGCACAGATTCTAAGGGGAATTAGGTAATATTCCCATGAATATTCTATGGGGAACCTTGCAAGGAATATTTAGATTCCCTAGAGCCCCAGGGATAACAATGATAGAATTTGGCCAAGTTTATAATCAAATTTCACTATTTTTCACCAATAATTCAACTGTGTAGTCTGTTTCTTCATTCGAGTAGTGAAGTTTTAGGCCATCCCCAAAATTGGAAGTATAAGGTGTAATGTTTTCCATGTGTGCATTTTGATTTCCCGAAGATTAATGGAAAAGGCCTCCCCACTTTGAGCAAGGCCCGAAGACATAACTCACACTAGATGAACTCCATTATCAACTTGCGTGTGCTCTTGTTTTCATGGTTACCTATATTTTCCTCTTCTTGGATGTATAAGCACTTATTTTTATCATTCTCTTTTATATGCAATTCTAATTACATCCTTGAAGTAAAGCGATTTGGATCACTGCCCCTTCCTTTTGGAAAAATTCTTCTACCCCTTGACTCTCCTTCTTTAGGAGATTGACTACTTGAGCTCCCTGCTTCCTCTCTTGGATTTTAGAATCTCCCTTTGTTAGAAGATCCTTTCCCTCTTGTTGAGCTCCTTCCTCTACTTTGTTGGCTCTATTTTCAATCCAACTTATCTTCTTCCCTTAATGTTTCCTAATAGGAATCCTCCACAATATTCAAGGGTAAAAGGCCAATTTAATCTTAGATTTCATACCTCAGGCCATTTATGTATCTGGCCATCTTCTCCACATATTCTTCAATTTGGTCTTCTCTAATATTCATCCTATAGAATTCCTTTGTATATTCTTTCACTGACAAAGAGAGCTACATGAATAAGTTCAACTCATAATTTTTGGACATCGATTTTCTCTTGAATTTGGCCACCATTTTGTCCCATCTATTAATTTTTTCATTCCATTTTCTCCTATTGTCAGCATGCAATTCATCTCACCATAGTGTTGCATGTCCCCTTAACTTGGTCACATCATAATTGACCTTATATTCCTCCTCAACATCCTCATAATCAAAATACTTTTCTAGAGTGTTGATCTAATCAAACAACTCTTCCACATTTAGGTTGCCATCATACAATGGAACTTCCATCTTTGGTCTAGACCTAACCTTGGTAACCAACTTTATGAGTTGTTCATCCAGTTTCTCCCTTCCTAGAGCTTCCTCCATATTTTCTTCAAAAATCATGTCCTCACTCTCATTGATATCTCCCACATCAAATTATTGCCTCTAGGCAGTCTCCATGGCCTCTATTGTTTCCTAGCTACACCTCAATTCCAATCATAGGTCCTCGTCTATTCCACTCCTTTCTCGCACTCCTTTCATCTAGTTTCTCCCTTCCTAGAGCTTCCTCCATCTCTTCTTTAAAAATCATGTCCTCACTCTCATTGATATCTCCCACATCAAATTATTGCCTCTAGACAGTCTCCATGGCCTCTATTGTTTCCTAGCTACACCTCAATTCCAATCATAGGTCCTCGTCTATTCCACTCCTTTCTCGCACTCCTCTTCTAGGTGGCATACTCACAACACGATTCTTGACAACTCCTTCATTTCTATAGATAGTTGCAGGCTTCTTAAAGCTTTTTCCAGCTCTGATGGTGTAGCGTGCCTTGGTAGCCCCTTTCTTGTTTTATTTTTTCTAAAGATTTTATATGTGAAATGTAGAAATTAATGTGTAGATTGTAAAATACTCATGAAATTTACTAAATCGAAAGAGTATAAGCTACTCTACTGATTTATGAACGAACACTCATGATCGAGAAAAAAAATCATTAACATGCAAAAGGAAACATCACACATGCACAAAGATTTATCTAGGAGAAAGCAACTACTCAAAACCCCTTACTATATGTTTTGCATCAATAAAAGAATATAGATGAATATAATATGCTTGCTCAAGCTTAAGCACAACATGCATCTATATCTTTTATCCTCTTCCTGACTGACTGAACCTAGACAATACTTAGCCAATTTTCAAGCCTCCAAGCTCCTAATTCCTTGTGTTGTTTCTCTAGGAAATTACCCCCTATTAAATAGGAAATTCCCTCATCTAGGTTGTGCAATTCAATTAGGTCCTTCCTCTGACTACATGCACCATTTGTACACATTGGAATATGCTACAATTTATAGTACAATGCCTTGGAATCTCCATCTCAACTCAGTAACTCAAATTCTCTGCATGCATGAGCTAATTTAGGTTTATTGATTAGTTAACTAGATGATCACTGAGTGTGATTGAATTTACGCTGCACAAATTGACCTTCCACTAGTTCCTCTAAGAGTTAGAACTAGTTTAACTGACCCTAACTCAATTTAACTAAATTAAATTTTTATAACTGAAATTAACTCAACCTAGTATCCTAAAATTTAGGAACCCACTACACACAACTAAAATTCATGCCCCTAAATAAAAACAACTAAGCTAGACTCCTATTTTCTATGAATCAACTCAAGTAAACTGAACTTGAATACATTAACTCGAATTCATTGATCTTAACTGAGTGACAATAGCCATGTCACCTCAGTTAACTCCTCCAAGTTGTCTTTTGATGTGGAATTTTAAATTTCCTCAATTTGATTAAGGAAAAAATCAAAATTGAGACTTTCTTGCTCGATTTTCAACACCCCCTCTCAGCAAGAAAGGGATTATCAACCACCCGTATCCTTCACCTATGGAATGTAATGGATGAAACACCTCTCATTATTTTTGGTGCTACAACAACATCTACAACTGAGAAGCATCCAAAGAAAACAAACTGAATCAACTGTGTTTATAATTGTCTACTGAGAAAAATGTGTTATTGTTGACTCTGCTACTAAGCCTCCTGCTCTACTACCAACACTACTCTGCATTCCTCAGTAACTGAATGAAATTGATCCTCCTTCTACTAAATAATGTGGTCCCCTATAGCAAGGTAATGATTCATGAGGAGAACACTGGCAATGGACCCTGCCCAAATCTCCGCAACTAGTGAACTAAGGATCTACATCACTCCACCTCACTCTTGGAGGTATAGTTGCATGTGCTCCCTCTTCCCACTTAGCTCAAACTCTCCCTTTGTTGGAGCTCTTCTCCGCTTCCGCATTTGTGGTTGCTCCACAACTTCCTGAGGCTTCTTCTGAGGCTTCATGTTGAGTGGTAAATTGTGCTCCCTCTCAACCACCACATCTCTAGTATTTTCCTTGCTCCTCAAGGCTTTGCATGCATCTTCTACCTCAAGTGTATATAAGTTATTGAATCAAACCCTGATCTTCTTCACCTGTACCATGGTTATGTGTCTCAGGAATGTGTTTTTTTTGTTTAAGATCACATCATAACCACAATATTCCAAAACTGCAATGAAGACAAGTTTCTTCTTTAGGCCCGAAACAAACATCACATCCTTGAGCCTGAGATGGGAGCCTGACTCCCTATGAAAGGAGATTGTACCAATACTGGTCACCCTATACCTTCCATCATCTCCAAACTCAATGTTCATTTGGAGATCTTTCTCCTCCCAGTCACTAAAAAATTCTCTATTCCCCGTCATGTGGAACAAGGCATCATTGTCCAAGTACCACATGCTCCCAATCACTGTGCTTTCCATGCATGCAATGAGAGTAAATTAAAGCTTGAACTGTGAAGCCAAATATTCACATGTTGCTGCTACTGTAGGTTCCTTCTTGCTTGCCTCCTTGTGTGGACACTTCGTGGCATAGTGAACAAAGTCATGACAGTTGAAACACTTGATTTTGGACAAGTATTTCTTCTTGCCCTCTTAGCTGGAATTAGCCTCTAATTGGGACTTCTTCCCCTTGGACTTCATTCCTTTTCTGACTAATGTGAAGTCCTCTTCCTCTTCTTTGGATGAGTTCCCATATATGGTATTCCTCCTTATTTCCTCTCGTACCAAATCATACCATAATCTTTCCCAATTTGGTAGTTTCTCCCTCCCATTCACTGAATATTGGTAGCTGTGCCAGCTCTTGGGAAGGACTAGAAAGGTTATGCTCACCAAATCTACATATGGGACTGTGAAACTAACCCCTATAAGTTCTTCATGAAATTGTGTGAACATGCTTAGATACTGCTGAATTGAGTCATTCTTCTGCATATTGATATTTCGAAGCTTGTCCTTGAGCATCACCTTCCTGTGGTCACTATTATTCTCGAATAGATCTTCCAATGCTTGCCACATTGCATACAAAGTCTTTTTCCCATGGATATTTGAGACAATATGTTCTTGTACTCCTCAAATATCATTCTCCTCACCCTGGATACATACTTCTTCCATTTTGCTAGATTTTGAGCATCAGTTGCTTGTTTCAGAATGTCACTCTCAAAAAAAATCTTCAACCGATTATCTTCCAGAACTACCTCCATGCAGTCCTTCCAAGAAAAGTAATTCTAGCTACCCCGAATAGCATACTCGAGTCTTAGTCCATAGAAAGCCATCCTTCTAGATTTGAAGAATTGATCCTGCAAATCTGATCCTCCTTCAAAGACAACTTTGAAATCTCTTCTCTACCGTGAACCTAGTTTCGATACCATGTAGAAATTAATGTGTATATTCTAAACTGCTCATGAAATTTACTAAATCACAAGACTAGAAGCTACTATATTGATATGTAGAAGCAAATTCACCATCGAGAACACAAATCATTGACATGCAAAAGGAAACATCACACATGCACAGAGATTTATCTAGGGGAAAGTAATTGCTCAAAACCCCTTACTATCTGTATTGCATTAATCAAAGAATCTAGATGAATACAATATGCTTGCTCAAGCTTGAGCACAACCTACACCTGTATCTTATATAATCTACCTGACTAACTAAATTTGGCCAATACTTAGCCATTTTTTCAAACCTCCAAGCTCCCAATTCATTGTGTTGTTCCTCCATGAAATTAGCCCCTATTAAATACGAAATTCCCTCATCTAGATTACGCAATTCCTTTAAGTCTTTCCTCTGACTGCAGGCACCATCTGTACACATTGGAATATGCTACAATTGATAGTACACTACCTTGGAATATCCCTACCAACTGGGTAACTCGAATTCTCTGCATCCATGAGCTAATTCAGGTTGATTGATTAGTTAGCTAAATGATCACTGAGTGTGATTGAAGTCACACTGCACAACTTGACCTTCCACTAGTTCCTCCAACAGTTAGAACTAGTTTAACTGACCATAACTCAATTTAACTGAATTAAATTGCTACAACTAAAATTAACTCAACCTAGGCTCCTAAAATTTAGGAACCCACTGCACACAACTGAACTCCATGCCCCTAACTCGAATTAACTGAGCTAGACTCCTATTTTTTAGGAATCAACTCAAGTAAACTGAACTTGATCTCATTAACTCAGATTTGGTGTTCTTAACTGAGTGACAAGAGCCATGTCACCTTAGTTAACTCCTCCAAGTTTTCTATTGATGTGGAATTTCAAATTTCCTCTATTTTATTAAGGAAAAAATAAAAATTGAGACTTTCTTGTTGCATTTTCAACATGAAATGCTTCTAATTTTAGCTTGTCCTTTTTTTGCGTGAAACCCTTTTCTCATTTTCCACAAAAATGCCTTATCACTTTTCTTTTTAAACTTTATAATTAAAATCATGTAATTAAATGCATGGTCAACTTTATTAATTAAAGTCAGGGATCAAGGTTTATTTTCTCTTACCGATCTCATGTGTCGTCTACTTGGGATTGACTCCCGACCAACTAAGGTACTCGAGGATCGGGGATGTCAGCTCCACAATTTCCTTCACTTTTTTTTCACTTGACCCAACTAACCAAATTGATCCACACAAGGTTGGGTCAAGGAAAACCACTTGAATAAAACCAAAAGCACTAAAGATTGACCTTTTGCCTTCCTACTATGGCCCAATAACTTGGGGTTTCAATCTACTCCCTTGATTGATTTCTTGGGTTTATATTATTTTCCACTGCGAGTAACTTTTCATTATTTAACAAGTATTTTCAATTATTTATAGGGGTTTTGCGCAAAATGACTATAGAACACAGATTTTTCATTTAACTTGAAAAAGCAATTTCATTCATAGATGTAGACTGACCAAGGTTCTTTCGATATGTTGATATTTAAGGGAATCACATGTGGTTTTAAAGTTGATTCCAACTTGTTAAGGAGTTATTTTTCTGATGAGGCTCATCAATAGATAAACTATATAGGTCACAATGCCACTCTCCAGCTTATTAAAATTGACTTTTCTCACATTTATTTACATATTTTGTTATATTTTACTTAGTGAGAAGGGTGAAGGTGAGTTACTATGTCATGTGGCCTAATATGTATTAAATGCGGGAATTGGAGCCATTTTGGGATGACTTAAGTGTAGGAACTCGAAGTGGGCAAGAAAGAGACATTTTAGGAGATTTGTCTCCCTCCTTAACTCCTCAAATCATTTGAAGATTCCTCTAGCATATCTCATCAACTCAGAGTTACTAGCAACCAAGCAAGCCGAGACCATTGACAAACAAGTTAGTGATAGTTAAGAGAGAGTCATTCTCGAGTTAGGGAGACAAGTCTCCCTATTTTCTAGGGAGTTGTTGGGAGCTCCAGTTTTGTATAAATAAAAGATCCAAGGGACTCATTAGGATTTGATTTTTTGTTATAGCCAAGAGGCCATTTTGAGCGAAAACATTGTGACTATTATTGTTATGTTGTATTTTACATTTTGATGATAATGAGATATTTACCTTGACCCAACACTCAGTTGACTCAGAGGACTGAAGATCTTGGGTTAGGGCCCAACCCTAGTAGCAGAATTTCCTCTTTTTGTATCTGTATTCTTAGATTAAGATGATAGTTAGCTTCTGAAGTTATTTATGCTTTGTTTAGCTTAATAAGTATTTGAATGACTGCTTAATCTTGTTCCATTAGTTTGAAGAAGTAGATCAGTGGTGCAGTAGTGAAGGAAAGTGCTTCAAAAAATCTTGTGACAATGGCCTCTTCCTCATCTCCCTCATGGGATCATGATCAGAGGGCCCCACTCTCACAGCCCCAAAAATAGAGTGTCTTTTGGTCATTGCATAGATTAGGTTCAATTCTTAGATAGATCACTATTTATGATTTATTGGAAGCACCTGTAGTTGTTATATTGTTTCTTAAGTTTGTTGTAGCATATAAAGCATTCAATTTCATAGATCTAGTCATTATCAATAGATGATCATCTTCCTCAAATTAAATTCACATTTTCCATGTTGACATGTACTGATGCATAAATGAAAAGAAAAGCAGGTTCTGTTGCAGGGATTATTGATCTGTAGGGAGGAACTCATCCACCCAACTTCACCTAAGTATTCTCCACCTTCTATGAAGGCATACCAACCCATAGTCTGAATCTCTGTTTTGTAGCCACCATGAGTAGCCACCTTAGGAAAATCCAACCTTCTTGAAGTGTTGGACTTAGTCTTGGACAATGTGCACCTTCCCTACACCTTCTTTCACTATCATACATCTCTCCAACACCTCATCTCACCATCCTTGCCCGCTTAAAACCTTCAGCTATCTTCATGTAGCAAACTAGGACATCCTGTAGCAGTTTCCTGTATTAGCTATAGGATCTCCTATAGCAGCCTGTTTGACCTTGTTTTGTCCAGAGATGATAGTATAAGAGCAGTTTAGTCCCTCATCCTGGATTCCATGCCTATCAACCACCTGAGATCATCTCTCCCATGCCTCTTCCCCCTGCAAGATCAGACAAAGTAGCATACCATTTACATTTCTGAATTTAACAATTAGAAGACTCGTTTTTGGAAAATGTAAAATGAGATAGTTAGTGCATGTATATATGAGTCCTAGAATGATAGAATAATTTTCCATTTCCAAACAACCCTAATAGCTAGAGGATACTTTGCAAGGTTAACATAGTTCTTTTCTACAAGTAATTTTTGTCATTTCCTAGCTAGATGATTTGTGGCATTTCATGGCATTTACCATTCAGTAACTCTCATTTCTTGATAGGAAAGCATTTACTTTCCTGCATTAGAACTAGCTTTACATTCACTGTAAGTAGGCGGGCTCCTTCTAGCCAATAGAAGATTGGTCTGGAACCCTAGTAGTCTAGCACCCCAGTTGAGAAGTGACATTAGTAGAGTATTGCATTTGATGTGTATATAGCACTATCACCTCCAAGTTTGTACAAAACCCTGATTTGATAAAGTAAAGTTTGTAGCGCTAGGAGTTGCAGCATCCCTGTTGCAATACTAGGGCTTGTAAGTTTTTGGTGTCATTGCCGGGGAGCTGTCTAGGTAGATGTAATTTCTGCTTTTCTTTCTAATTTGAATTCATTAAATACTTGAAATTTCTACTTTCTTTCTCTTTTGCAAGTGATTCTAAAAAAATAAATAAATAAATAACCCTCAAAAAGAAAAGAAAAAATTACTTTCATGCCTCGTAGGCGTAGAGACAATTTAGGGAATTTTTTTTCGAATACCCCGACACCATAAAACAACCAACCTTCCCTCTTCTTCAGTGGCTATCAGCGAGAGGACCCATTAGATGAACAGCCAAATATCTTTGAAGAGCCTATTGGGGAAGAAGAAGAAGAAACCATTCCATGCACCTACACCATGGCTGAAAACAAAAATGGGGCTGAAAATAGAAATGGGACTGAAAATAGAAATGAGGGTGATTTTCCCATTAGAGAGATTAATGGAGATGTTAGGATGAAAAACATAAGCTTGTCTTCCCTTCCTCACTTCCATGGCTTAGCGTCAGAGGAACCTGATACCTTTTTGTTTGAGTTTGTTGTCATCTGGAAAACTTATGATTATACCTCTGATGACCAGAAGTTGAATTTGTTCCCATCCACCCTTAAGGATGCACCCTTGTGCTAGTTCATGGGTTTACCTGGGGACAAAATCACTACCTGGGCTCAAATGCAGTAAGCCTTCAACAACAAGTACATGCATTATTGTAGGTCCAAAGACACCAAAGAGGAAATGTTTAGAATGACCTTGGGACATTATGAATCCTTGGAAGATTATGAGAAGAGGTTCCAACTCAGCTACAAAAGGGCCAGATGCACCCTTCACGCTGAATCAGTCAAGTTAGTCCTTCTTAGAGGAATCAAGGAAGATATCCTAGAAACCCTAAACATGATATCTGGGAGGGACATTTATCAACTATCTTATGATGATATCAAGATAGTTTTCAAGAACCATTCGAGGGCTTCCAGAAAGAAGGGTAGTGCTAGTCAAGCTTTGGCCAGTTCCTCTTCCTCCAACACATCTATCAAGAGTGAAATTGGAAATTTGTTGGAAGACTTTAAAAGTGAGATGTTGCACACCCTTTCTCTACAAATGGACACCATGAAAATCAAGAGGAAGCAAGAGGAAGCAGAGAGAGCCTTGGTTTTCTTTTTCCCTAGATGCACTAGAAGGCACCCTAGAAATGAATGTCCATTGAATGTTATAGAGACCTACTCGGTCTGTGAGGAAAACCGCTCCACATAAAAGTTCTCTTCTCTGCCTGGATTGAAAGTTGTAAATCAAGGAATTGAAGGTGGGGTTGAACAACTCTGTTATATCAACCAAAGGAGGCATCAAGGGCCTCGACCATACCATTAGGGAATGCAAGTGGCGTCCTATTCATATTACAATCCCAATCATAATGCATCCCTTCCCCCTTGGTGTTCTCCTGCTCATCCTTCATGGTCCACACCTTCTCCTTGGTCTTATGCACCTCAATACCAATCTCAACCTGCCAATCAATCATTTCATCCATATGCTCCCCCACATCCTCAGTGGAATACCCAATCACAAGGGTGGAGGCCTCCATTCAACCAATATCCGCCTTACTGCCTCCACCTCCATCTCAACCACAATTCCTTCATCCTACTCCACCTAAGAAACCTCATATGTCTGGTCAACCAACTCCAAACCCAAATAATAAATAGGCACAATAGGTCTATAGTGAAGAGACATCCTACCCTTCCTATGTTATGGAAATTCAAGAAATCGACCTCAGGTTTGGAAGAGTGCTTCCATATAAATAACCTCCATATCCACCTAAGGAGCTTGAAGAGGAAAAGGAAGAGAGTGTTCCTAAAGCCAATCAACCTCATTTTCCTGAAAGATTGATCCATCCTAGTCAGCACACCCCAAAAGAGACTGAACTTCTGGGAGAATTGAAAAACTTGTGTGTTAAAATCCCACTCCTCCAATTTATCAAGGATTTCCCCATATACAACAATTTAATCAAGGAGAAATTCTTCAAACATCCTGGGAGGATAAAGAAAGATACCCTACCATTAATGTCATTGGACAATTTTCCAACTTAGTGTTGAGGAGAGTGATTTGCCCAAAGTATCTAGACCCGCAAAGTCCTATGGTAGATGTGCACATTGATGGCATCATTTTCCCCCACACCTTGATTGAGCCATCAATGTGATGACTAAGGAGACCATGCTCAAACTGAATCTCCAAGGATCATTAAGGAAGACCACAACAATATTGCAACTTGCAGACAGATCCATAGTAGCTTCTGAGGGAGTTGTTGAGGATGTGATGGTCTCTATTGATTCTTGGGAATACCCTACTGACTTATTAGTTCTCCATCCCAATACCAAATTCAATGGTTATCCTCTAATACTTGGAAGGCCATGGCTAACCACTGTCGATGCTTACATAAGTTGAAGGGCTAGGAACATGACCATTAAAAATGGGCATTTGTCCAAACAATTGGTCTTGTACCCCACTGCTCAACCATCTCTAGAGAATGACTTACCATTATGATTGGAAGAGGGGGAGGAAGATGAAGTATACCATGCCACATCATACCCAATTTGTACCCTAGATTCTATTATAGGAGGGGGTCAACCTGATGAAGATGACCTAATTGATCAAATCCTTCAGAATCAGCCCCCCAACACCATGTCTCTTGATGAGTTAGTAAAGAAATATGAAGGTAACTCTTGGACTAATTTGTGCCTATTTGACTCAAGTCCTACTCATGTCAAAATGGTAGAATTTGGTCTAGCTAAAACAATAAAAATCAACCCTTCTCTCTCTGCACCTCATGAAAAGGAGTTATTTGACATGCTAAGAGAGCACTTGGATGCCTTTGCCTGGAGTTATAAGGAAATAAAGGGAATGCACCCATCGGTGTCTACTCACCACATTTACATTAAGGAAGGCTGCAAACTAGTGCATCAACCTTAGAGGAGAATGAACCCATCCCTCAAAGACATAATCAAAGAATAACTGCAGAAGTTGTTGGATGCAGGGCTCATTTACCCCATCTGAGATAGTGAATGGGTGTCTCCTCTAGTTCTGGTCCCAAAGTAGTATGGAAAATGGATGATTTGTGTGGATTATAGAATCAAACAAAGCCACTAAAAAATACCATTTCCCTCTACCTTTCATTGATCAAGTCTTGGATGGTCCTTGGGGTACTTTTGCTTATAGGCTCCTCCCTTTTGTATAATGTAATGCCCCTACCACTTTTCAAAGGGCAGTCCTGAGCATCTTTTCTGAGCTAGTCCATGACTCTGTAGAAATCTATATGGATGATTTCACTCCTTATGGGGGTGAATTCTTGGAGGCTCTCTCCAACTTGGGGAAAGTACTAAAAAATTGCATTGAAATGAACCTCTCTGTTAGCCCTGAGAAGTGTGAGTTCTTGATGAGTGCAGGGACTGTTCTAGGTCACTCAATATCCTAGGAAGGACTGCAAGTGGACCCAAATAAAACTTCTATCATAAAGAGGGTCCTTACTCCTCAAAAGAAGAGGGATGTCAGAAGTTTCTTGGGCTTAGTTGGATATTATAGGAGATTAATCAAGGACTTTAGCAAGGTAGCCTCACCATTGTTTGGATTGTTGGCCAAGGAATCTAAATTTTTTTGGTCAGAAAGTTTCCAAGAGGCCCTAGAAATCTTGAAGGACAAGTTGACCACTGCACCCATACTTAGAGGCCCTAGAAATCTTGAAGGACAAGTTGACTACTGCACCCATACTCAGAGGCCCAAATTGGGCTATTCCTTTCCACATCCATGCTGATGCATCTGACAAAGCTATAGGAGAATATCTAGGCTAGATGGATGACAATTTACCTTATGCCATTTACTTCATTAGCAAAAATATGTCCAAGGTTGAATTGAACTACATTATGACTAGAAAGGAACTCCAAGTTGTTTTCCACTCCTTGAACAAATTCAGACACTACATCAATGGTTATCAAACCTTTGTGCATACTGACCATGCTGCCATCAAATACTTAATGAACAAACCTTATGTGAATGCTAGAATTATTAGATAGTTGCTTTTATTACAGTTGTTTGTTTTAACTATCATTAAAAAGCCATGAAGAGAGAATGTAGTTGTAGATTTTTTTGTCTAGACTTGCTTTTCCTGCAGGTGAGGAATGAATGGTTGATGATCAACTACCAGATGAGAATTTATTTTTCTATTTCAGTTCTCTCCCCATGGTTTTATGACATAACAAACTACCTTGTTGCTGCATAGTTCCCTCCAAATCTTTCCTCCAAGGAAAGGAGTAGAATTGTAAGGAAGATCGCCCCATTCACGTGGATTGGGGGAAATCTCTTCAAGCTAGGCCTATATCAAATTTTGAGGAGATCTGTGAGGGAGGAGGAACTATTTAACATCCTTCTGGCCTATCATGATGGGCCTTGTGGAGGTCACTTTGTAGCCAAGAGGATAACCTTCAAGGTACTACAAGCTGGCTACTACTGACCCACTCTCCACCAAGATGTAAGAAGATTCACCAATTGACGTAATCAATTCCAGAGAATGGGGAAACCTACTCCCAAGGATGAAATTCCCTTGCAGACTTAGGTGGCTCTAGAGCCATTTGACAAATGAGGCATGGATTTCATTGGGCCCATTGATCCACCATCAGGGCAGAAAAAGTACATAATTGTATGCACTGATTTTTGGACAAAGTGGGGTGAGACCAAGGATGTCAAGATAGAAACAGAAGAGAAAGTGGTTGAGTTCTTTAGGGATGATGTATTCTACAAGTTTGGGTACCCTAGAGAACTAGTCACCAATCAAGGAGCTCAATTCACATCACATATGATCAAGAATTTGTTGGATCAGCATAGGATAAAACACAAGAAATAAACTACTTATCATACTCAGGCCAATGGACAAGTAGAGGTCACTAACAGAGCATTGGAAAACATTCTCACCAAGGTTGTGAGCAGCAATAGTAAAGATTGGGATGACAGACTAGTGGAGGCCACTTGGGCCTATAATACAGCATGGAAGACAACCAATGGCTTCACCCCTTATGACTTGGTCTATGGAAAGAAGGCTCTGCTCTTCATTGAGTTTGAGTACAACACTTTGAGAATGGAAGCACGGTTGGATTTGGATGTTACAAAGGTACAATAGGAGAGGCTACTCCAACTCAATGTTTGGATGAATTCAGGATGCATGCCCTCCTACACACTGAAGTTATTCAAGTACAAAGGAAGGTTTGGCATGACAAGAACATCAAGGATAAGTTTTTTCAAGAAGGGGATTGGGTTATGCTATACGACTCTAGGTTCAAGTACTTCAAAGGAAAATTGATGACCAAGTGATTGGGCCCATATCTAATGTAGAAGTTCCATGAAAATGGGGTTGTTCAGATGAGGACCATTGATGACGAAGGTATTCCCTTGCTTGTCAATGGATACAGATTGAAAGCCTATAAAAGACATATGTACAGTGAGGAGTTCATCAGTACCATCAGTAAGGAGGTAAATGTGATTGGAAGCGTCTTAGCTTCCAGATCGCCCAATTCTTGAAGAGTGTTTTTTTTTTGAAAAAGAAAGAAAAAAACAATCAGGGGCATAGGTGAAAACCTCTATGAGGCATTTGAGGCCAACTCTTGGATTGAAAACCTCCTTGAGGTAACCTCGAAGTGAAAAAAATAAAAATATCCCTAGGTGAAAACCTCCTCTGAGGTGCCTAGGGTAGGAAGATAGGCTAAAAAACTCCTTTGCGGCGACCTATGTGTCTTTAAAAAAATGAAAAAAGAGAAGAAGAAGAAAACCAAAAATGCCACGGCAGGGACCTCAAACCTGCCCACTAATAAATTCTATGATTTTGCAGTTTTTTGATGGCAATAAAATACTCATAGCTACAGGGACAACATGCCAAATACCATCTCATGTCATTCCCCGTCCACTTCATTTCATTCATACCTATCATGTCACCATCAGTCATCTCCAGTTTCAGGCATCACAAACCATGTGTTTTGACATTTTTTACCTTGCTACAAGATGTCCTATAGCTGCCATAGGAAGAACTTGTAACACTACAAGATGTCCTGAAATGGTACAGGAAAGGGGTCCCGATAGGAAAATAGCTATGAAGACCTATTCTAGATTAATTTGGGACCCTACAGCTCATTACGCATCACCCATAATCAATGTTCCAACCCATCATATCCATACCTAGCTTTGTGTCAGTAAAAAAAAAACACAGGAATTTATTTTTTTTCCTTATAAAAAAGGCTAGAGGACATGTCCTCCCTTGCCTTAGCCAGTCACCACTCCATCTGAGCCTTCTCTAACCCCTACACCACTACCCAGTCTTCCTCTAAGAAATAACACTGAAAACAAAAAGAAAAATGGCAACTATATGGTTTCCTGTAGTAGCTACAGGATCTCTTGTAGCAACCTATGCCATCATTGAAACTAGTCTAAGCTTGGATTCTCCTTCACAACCAGAGAAACGGGGAGCACCAACATCTCTGAAGATATTATCTCTCATAGCCAGAGCTCCACAACAATAGTAGCAGAAAGGATGTACCAAGCACATGCACACATGGAACAATAGGCAGTGAGCAAGCAGGAAAATAAACAAGAATTCCAAAAAGGAACACTTACCTGAGTAGCAACACAACACGCCAATCCTCCATTGATAGCGAAGGAGTCTGCCACTGATGACTACAACCCTAAGGTACCGAAAAAGGACTTTAGACCTTATTCCGAGAGAAATGAGTTGGAGTCGATGGGAAAATATCTGCTGGAAGGAAGGCATTAAGGCATCCCACATCAATTCAATGCGAGTGTAACCCACAGGCCAATAATTTGGAAGGAATCAGAGAAGAAAGATGAAGTAACCATACTGAAGCACGTTTCTAGCATACACAAGATGTGGCTAGTTCATGACAGAAACCATCTGAACCAACCAATAATGAAAGCTGACGTAGAGGCGAGGAATCCACCAATAGGGTCACATGGAAACCAAGGTACTGTAGGAATCCCAGTGTGTGATAATGTAAGCTGACGTCTAACACAAGGGAAACCACTAAGTCAAAGACCGATGATACTGGTCGATGTTGAGTACAAGGTCACCTATCAATGATGGAAATAGGGCCAAGGCTCGGCTCTAGGCCTACTCTTAGAGCAATTTGTTGAAGTCGATAAGAGCAGACCCGCCAACAAGAAGTCAATTGAGACCTTCTTAACTAGCATGCGTAGAGGACCAAATAGTTGATGCGATACTAAACATAACTCTGACAGACCAGGTATGGTCGACTGAAAATGAGTCGAGAGACACTGTAGAAAGGCCGACTCAGGTTTTCTATCCTTGAAAAAAAGCACAACTAAAATGTGATTGTATGGCAGCATATGATAACTTTGTATAACTTTGTCATGCCAAAGGCATAAACAAACTCTCCATATAATTGGAAGAGATAACCAACCGAAGGAGTATTGACTCAATGACAAGTTTATGGTTCTCCTAAGTCAAACTAAAGCCCATCTCGATGGAGGAAATACTTGCTTTGTGTGATTTGTTAAAGGGCGACACAAATCACTCTTGCTGCTATGAATTCTGGAAGTAAAGTCTCATTCTGCTCTTTTTTGCAATATATAATTTTTTTGTCTTTTTCATAATTAAAAAGCCTAGAAAATGAATAAAAGAATGCCTATGGTACAGTGGAAATAACGAGTGTCTAAATACAGATGCGTTAATTCCTAGGAGTGGAACATTCCTATGCTCAATGCAAGGTGGTTAGTAACACTCAAAGGAATGTTCTTTCCACGGGCATAAGGTGTCAAGTTGCAGAGGCTAAGTGATTGCAAGGTTGATTTTGCATAAATACATGGTCAAAAAGTGGCTTATACATGAGTCCAACTAAAGCCATCTTAAGGCCAAAAGGTACGAATAGTCAACATGAAATGCAGTAGTACAACTCAACATGTGGGAGCCTCTAGGGTATAAAGCCAAAAAGATATCGAAGAAGAAGAGGAATGAGGCTTCATCGCAGAGTCATGGTGAGACTAAAGAGGACTCGCAAGCCTAAGAACAAAATTTCAGCATGGGTTCCAAGTCACAACAAGATGTTATCTACGACGCCCATGATAAGGTAGGCTCTACCACACAAGTTATGACACTTCTACGCAATGAGAAGGTTCTGCATGATATCTTGGTGGGGTTGATCTTAAGGCCAAAATGGAAAATGAAATTGATAAATGCACAATGCAGGTGAAAAATCTAACCTATATGCCAGTTTCGAGAACCAATAACTGTCAGAGTGGATCAAACATAAAAATTCCCAAAGGACAAGTCTTCCAAGTTCTGTAGACATAATTACGAACACTAGACAAGAAGTTAATACATCCCATATATAAAATTCAAATAAAATATTGTATTATAGAACACAAAACTTGAAAATGCTTACCTTATATGTACAATATGGTACAGGGAACCACACAGCCTTATGGCTTATGCATAATAGTTCTTCAGGACAAGCCCCTTGCGGGGCTTAATCTAAGGACTCCATTGGTAGTTAAAACTCAAGGATTCAAAAAGTTCCTCCTGTGAAGGCAACTAAACTTCTAAGAAATCATGAGAACTAGAAGGATCAAAAGAGGGAATTAAGGGGTCCCATGTCCCCATAGGAGAAATCACTCAGTCAACTGCTGGGACCAAGTCCCGAGAAGGAAAATAATAGTTCAAAGGATCCTTCTCAGAAGGAATTGAACATGGAGGATAAAATGCCACATAGTTCACCCGTGGTCGGGTAGTGTCTACCTGAACACTTGGAACATACCAAGGGGTATTCTATAGTAAATTTGAATTAGGGGGGTGATTATCAGATTCAAGTTGATCAATAGTGACAATATTTCCATTATGAGGAAAATACATCACTGAAAGAGTGAAGACACCACAACATTCATAGCATATAAAACATCATTCCCAAGTAGTATATTAAAGTCTAAAGGGAGATCAACCACAATCATATCAGTTAAGGCAGTCTTCCCACCTAAAGTAATAGGAAATTGAGGAAGAATAACCATAGATTCACGAGGTCTTCTATCATAGGCTAATAACTAACTATCAGCTGCCAACAAATTTGGAGAACCTAAAGCTTTCCAATTCAAGGAGGATATAATACTTGAAGAGGATCCTTCATCCAACATACATCAATAGACATTTGTGGAATTAAGTCTAACCCTTATTTGGAAAGGTGTTGTAGAAGGAAGATGAGGCTCGACAAGATAATCCCAATCAAAGGAGACACTCCTAGAACTTGGAGGGGGTACACGTGAAGATACTAGAATGCCCCCTAGACCAGAAGACTTTGTACTAGGAACCAAGAAGACTTTGTTGTTAGGCACTTCACCCCCCAAAAGAGGAGTGGAATCAACCAGAGATTACACTGGCTCGACCACTTCATCAACCAATGGTTGATTAGACTGTTGAGAAACCATAATAGATTCAGAAGTAGAAGAACTGTTAGACTCGGACCATAATGTTTGTACCACCGAAATACAATGGAAAAAATGAGTAAGATGGTCTCCCTTACATAGCTTACAAGGGAAATTTGGTTAAATATTCTATGCCTAAGTTTCTTATCAACATCCATTCCACCAGCATGACTAGCAGTGGTTGGTGGAGAGTCCCCAACATGACTCGTGAAGGTTAGTGACTCATTGCTAGTATGACTTTCCATGATTAGAATTATGCCCCCAACGTGACTTCCAGTGGTTGAAACATAATCTCCAACATGACTTGCAGGGGTTGGTAATGATTCATGGATAGAATTATTCTTATTCTTCTTCCTCCTCTTTCTCTTCTTTTTAGATCTCTCATTACAAGAGGGAGGAGAAAGAGGAATACTATATTTCTCTTTTGAATAAGATGAACAACTAACACCCATTTGATGCCCTTTAAATAAAGCATTCATCTGAGAAGCTTCAAGATCATTTGGAGTATTCGAAGTGGACCACAACCAAACTGGTAGTCCAGCATTCAATCCAGGAATATTCAAAGTGGCCATCAAGGGGGTACCAATGTTTCAAAAGAAGGAAAAGCACAAGGATCCCCTTTTGGAAGGGTCCCTTGGTTGGCCTCCATAGGAATATTGGCCATAACCAACTTATATGCAAATCCTCTCCTTACGGGATCGTACAAATGAATTTCCAAGGAAGAGAGATGCACAATCAAACCTTTGTCCTTAAGGAGGCAACTCCACAGCTTTCAAAAGAAAGATCAAAATCCTTTCAAGACCGGTGGAGTGGTTGGTCATTCACTAATAATCTAAGGTCCAAAAGTGACAAGACAAATCCACCTAAACCCAACTAAATACAAAGAGAAAAGAGAACTCCACTATAAAGTCCCTAAAGATGCAACCAATCAAGCAATCTCCAAGTATTTATGCTCCAGGTGATGAGGAACAAACATAAAATACAACAAAGTGAAGTAAAGGATCTTCTGAAGATAGTTTGGGATAATTATGGCCCAAACCTACCAGCAAAGGTAACATAAATAGTTATGCTGTCCTCCAGAAAAAAGCCTTTGCCGATGCAAGTACCCTAGCTTCGCAAGGGCACCCTCCAAAAGTACTATAAAAGTAATGCAACGTCTACCTCAGGTACCACGGTTATTCCCCCCACAGTCACCTATTCGATCCTTAGGAATGGCAACTAAGGTCACCAGTTCGTATCGGAAGCCAGGCAGAACAGTCTTTGGGCGGGATCCGACAAGTAGGAGAGGGGGTATCTCTCTTCCCTTATTTCACTCGCCCTTGTGCTTAACTCCCAGAAGAGAATATCTCTCCTGGAAAGCTTAACGACACTGAATTTCACTCTTTTAATCAACTTCTATGCTTAAATTTAGAGTGGCCTTGGAGAGTTAACTCTCCACACACCTATTCCAAGGCCCTAAATGACCTAGACTAGTTGATGTAACTATGAAAAATCAAAAAATTCTAGTTCATTTTAGTTTTAGCGCTTGATTTTAATGGTTTGTCTTAATTCAAGGGTAAAATGGAAGTTCAACTTATGATGTTATTTGATGCAAGAAAAAATCAATAGAAAACATGGCTACATGCATATGAAACTATTTTTCTTCGACAAAAGAGATTTCTACAAAAGGTTCTACGAACAAAGTAAGAAAGAACAAATTCATTTTTTTTTCAAAACACATGCTCACACACTCAAAATCTACAAAAAGACTAAAAATGCTTACAATGCATATATCCTAATGCAAACTAAAAATTCTTAATGCAAGTTTCCAAGTATTGCTCTTAAAGCAAGCAAATGTGTTTCTCAAAGAGATAAAGAGGCCAAAACTTGACAAAGAGGAACAAATTCAATCACATACTTTTTCCCAAAATCGTGCAAATTCAACGTAATGAAAAGACTTCACACTTCTCAACAATGATAAGAAGACCAAAAAAAAAAAGGCAACAAAAGATATTTTTATCTTTTTTATTTTTATTTTTAAGGGCACAAAGTGTTCTTGAGAAAACAAAACTACTAAAGACTTCAAGATCAATTTCGAGCATAAAGAACCTCAAATTTCATAATCCATAGGAATCATTAACATGATAAGACTTAAAGTGAAAAGAGGTTGTGAACTCAAACAAACTGATCTGAACAACAACATACAAACTCTAGCAAACAAGAAAGATTTCAAGAAGACCAAGAAAAACTTTTCAAGATTGCAAGAAGGACTTTCTCAAAAACCAAGAAAAAACCAAATATGTCAACTTTGAAGAAAGCAAGGAAAAGCAATGTAAAGGCTAGGTTATAAGTGAATTGAGACCAATTCCCTGTTCTAAAATCTCAGAACAACCAATAAATTCACTAAGAAGCCTTGAACCCAAACACAAAAAACTAACGCTTCACCAAGAAGAAAACCTTAGGTTGACTAAGTTTTTCCACAAATAGAGATAGGAAATTGAAAATCTGCAAGAAGAAAGACTCTCCTAGACAATCAATGACTAAATAGAAGCAATAAAAATCAAGCAAAACCCTTTACTGGACTCAGAATTTGAAAAATTCATTCAAAACCAAGCATACGCGACTATGCAGTGACAGACCTGCATGTAAACGTGACTGTACTAAAGGAAACACACGTATATGTGTGCTTCTTTGGACAAAAATGCATCTGTACATGACTATGTGAATTAAAAACCACGTATACAAAAGCCAAAAAGAAAAAATAAAAATTCATGTTTGATCTAGAAGATCAAACTTTTTTCCTAGATTTCAAACAAGTCAAAGTTATTGGAAAAGCCAAGAAACCAAACAAGAAGGCCCAGATCAAGAGAGAAACAACCCCAACAAGGAAATACAAGATTGTATTCCCAGTGGAGTCGCCAATTTGTTACAAGATAAAACACCCTAGGGCCTAGGTTGAAAACCCCAACAGATCGAAGGGCATACACCAACAAGAAGCAAGGAAACAAGAAGTCCTAATGCTTAAACTACTAAAGCGGGATGAAGAGATAGTACTCGTAGGTCCTACATTTGAGGATGTTCCCATAGGGTCCAAACCCTCATCTTCCTCCAATGCTTCAAAACCTACAACTCATTCCAGAAAAGCATATATACTAGCAGTAGTTCAAAGCATGTTCAAGATATGAAGGTTAGATCATATAAGCATATAGATATAAAACATGATATCATACATAATTAGATCATAACATGAGTTAAATCATAAAGGTCATCACATCAGGAACAACATAGAGCTTCTTTATTGATGTCTACAAAGAATGTGGAAGAATACAACCTGATTCAACCATGGCTACAAGAAAAACCTTCCTCCGGATTCGTCTAGCCCAAGCCTCAACAATCCTCTTTCAAATGCATACACATAGATTCCATATAAAAGAGATGGACATCTCTATGAGGAAACATGGGTTTCCTATAACTGGGAGTGTAGGAGGCATAGGGATAAATCAAACTTGATCAGGGACCAATAGGATATAATATCAATATCCTCTCCTTCTCTCCCCTTAGGCCTTCCCATGAGGTGTATTTATATCACCACAAAATAGTTATTTCAGTTGGGATATAGTTAGGCCACGGGCTCTTGTAGGTGGACTTCTAGTGTAACCCATAAACCCCACCCATAAAATAGGGATTTAATATTTTTTTAATATTTCAAATTATATACACGGGTTGGGTATAGTTGGACCTGTGTGTGCACATGATTTTTGAAGGGTATAGTCGTGTATGGAATTTAAAACAATGTTTTTTATTAAATAGGCCAAGTTTGAAGGGAAATGGTTGCCCAAGACCATGACTCAGAGAATCAAGTATAGAAGGGTGATAAATGATGTTATAATAGTAGTTGTAATCTGAGAGCAACTTGCAATATATGTTCACAACACTCTTTGAATGTGTCCATGCCCAACACATGTCAGGAAATTGTTGATGAGCACAGATTGCATCGAGCATGTAGGTAGACATGAAGAACTTTGCTTGTTGATCCTTGGGTGGACTCTGAGCATTGGATAGATGCACTTTCAACTGGAGATCCAACATGTCAAACTAGTTGAATTGTTTTCCTTCACTTGCGAGCTGATCCAACATAGAAACCCAACTCTGAGGGAAGGTTTCTGTACTCCCTTGGCCATACAAGAGACATACGAAGATGACCAAGAATGGATGTGCCTTCCTGAGTGTCTTCATCCTCTATATTTGGTTGGGTGTCATCTTGAACTTTACTGGCTTCTTTACCCAATGCTTCAAGATGTCTCTTGTGTTTGTGCTACCATTGGGAGTATAGAACGGTGCATCCATCCTTCTCAACGGGAAAGGAAAATGATATATCTCCTGATAATACTCAGTCCTAAAGGAGGCAAGACTTGCTCCATTGACACTGCTCAGTATCATTGTCTTAGGATCAGTGTGTGAGACAATCTAGTGGATTACATCTGTGCAAGGGAACACGAGAAACCTGCATGCAACCTTGTATGTTCCTGACTTATGGATGTTAACATAGACCTGTCAATCCTCCATATTCTCCTCAAAGCTTCCTGAGAAGATGGTGTTGATGTCTTTCCATGTGATCTTTATGTCCTTTTCGATGAACATGTGTGTGTCTATGTAAACGGGCAAGCTCATAAATGCATGTTCAATCACATCCCCAGTATTGCTTTCAACTGTGTCTTTTGATCTAACTTTCTTGGACACCATGATACTTTTACTACTGAGAAGCTGCTCAAAGACCTATGCTACCTGGAAACAGAGAAGACACTCATGGCAAGACAATGTCACCTAAAAACATCAAACAACTTCGAGAAACATTCTCGAAACAAACTGATGATTGCTAGCGAAGATTATGCAGCACTGACTTAGAGAAGCTGGGAGACTGTCAGTTCGAACTGCACATTGCGCAGTCCCAAATGCCAATGAGGTTGTGTAATGGATCAATCTACACAATGCGCAGTCCATAGAGGCTAACTATTGACTGAAATTGTGCAATATGTAGACCAATCAAGCCGGGTTTCTAGCTGGAACTGTGAATTATGTAGTTCTAGTGGGTAGGACTAGGCATTGCCTCCCAGGATTGCACAGATCATAGTCTGGGGATAGTGTGGGAAACCTATTTGCAATTCTTGGAGGCAAGGCAGAGCCTTGAATGCCTGGAAGGCACAGAACTTTCTCGGAGACACAGGATCGGGGCCGAGACAACCCGAATCTGGCCAATGGCAACCCGAAAACATGAAGGAGTGAATGTGTGTGTGAAGCTGGTGTAGATCTGAGTGAAATGAACATGCATGTGATTCAAGTTAGTTCATAAATTAGTTAAAAGACAAAACCAAGAAGCTCATGAAGCGAGTCGCCGAAACGGCGACATTGAGTGCAAAAACAATGTTATGCATGCGACACTAAGGAAAGGTAATGCAAAACTTGAAACAACACTTCTAAAATCTAAAATGCATGGAAAGACAAGTGGTCATTCAATAAAACCAAGGAAACAACACTCATACAAGCCCAAAACTAAAAAGCGATAGAAATAGCAACAAAAGGCATGAAAATAAAAACTTACCTGGAAAAGTTGCATCGACTGTGTTGAAGGTTCCTAGATTCCTCGAGAATGCTAGAGCTCTAATATCGAATGTGAAGAATGAGCTCTGAAGTTTCGTTTAAATAGATTTGGAAAAATTAGGGTTTATGAAGCGCATTCCACAAATCTAGGAAAAAGTGACACTTAGCGGGAAGTTTCTAAAAATGGTTTTGCATGTAACTCTTACTGATAAAAAGAGATCCCTAAAATATAGGGATGCTTCTTCATTTTTTCTTCTTTTTGATTTTTTGGGAAAATCTACCCATCATGCAAGGAAGGATTGCGCAGTCCTGGAGGGAATTGGACAACCTGTCGGCACATGTGACAAACAGTCAGTGAGGGAAAACTTATGCATTGTTTATGCAATGAGAGGCCTTGGCTAATTGGCTAGCTCTGTGCAATTTCCAAAGTAGTGATGTTGAGCTTCTCTGCGCATTTCCGAAGGGAAGTGCAGCTGGCCAGTTCTGTACAATTCCGGACTACAATGTAGCTGGCCAGTTCTATACAATTCCGGACTACAATACAGCTAGTTTGGGATGCTCTGTGTATTTCTGGAGAGCAGTGCAACTAGGCTAGTTTCTGTGCAATTTTGGATGGCAGTACAGCTGGTTGAAACTGCATATGTCAGGAGAGTAGTTCCAGCTGGTTTGTTCTGCACAAATTCCGTATCAAGGCTTCCTATCTTCCTCTACGCAATTTCTGAGCGCAAGGAAGTTGTTGGGCTGCTCTGTGCATTTCTTGAGGGGAAGACAAGTTGTCCTCCTGGTTTCCACAGTTTTTCCTGACAATTGGTTAAGCAGATGTGAACCAATTGTTGGGTGTGCTTGTGGTTGACCGATGGGGCTAGTGAGTTGAACACAAGTTGTGAAACAATAGATGAACTCTAATAAACACAAGTACCTGATCAATGCAGAATAGTTACAATGATTTCATGTAGGGAGGCTCCAAAACAAAGCGAAGGAAAAATTTTGGAGGGTAGTTGTAGCCGCTACGACATAAGGTTCTACATGTGGGTATCCTTTATGGTTTTATCTTAAAAACCACCATCCTTGATTTGTGGTCATCCTTAAAAACCGTTTTTGAGAGACATTCAGCTCTTCGCTGAGATGCATTTTTTTGCATTTTGAGCTCTCATTCTTGGACTTTGATACATCCCTTCAGATTAAGGGGGGAATGTTAGACAACTAATCCTTGGGATTAAGTTTGTGTTATGGTGAGTCGTTATTAGAGTCCAAGAAGACCTAGAAACTAAATCAACAATTTCTTTTTGTATTTATATGTACATTGTGTACATCATTATTTGACATCAATTTTTAATATAGTTGAGTTGGTTTCCAATATAGTACGTCTAACATAAACTAATCTAGTTTGATCTGATTTTGTTTATAGAAGTTAGAGGTTTGTAGTATTGTGATTTTTCTTCTTCAATCTAACATCGAGAATTATTATCATTTCTAGTTATTGCATCTTTAGCAAGAATCCATTGTTAATAAAAGACAACAGAAAAATTATTTAACCAAAAAATAAAAAATAAAATCATGCACTAAAACAAGAAATAACCACGAAAAATTACTCAAACACAGAACACTAAATTTACGTGGAAAACCCCATTTTGGGGAAAAACCATGAGGAAAGGGTTTAATAGATTTTTATTATCACAATGAAAATCTTTATACATTTCACTCACTTCATTCTTCCTCACCCATACATTTCCTTTTTTTTACTCACAACCCTATATATACAAATATTTCATTATAATACCATGGTCCCAATACCATGGGCACTAACAAATTTGACTTGACTTTGTCTCACACATAACAATCTCCCACTTCAGATCAAATAGAAGATTTAGTGAATGTTTTTGACATTGTTTTCTTTTCTCACTATAAATCATTTCCCAAGATGCATTTTTATCACGTTTGCATTACTCCAGCCAAGGTTCTCCAAAGTTTTTGTTTACCCCTTGGTAAAGTAATCATTGACATATCAGTTGGATTTTTTGTAGTGTGTATTTTCTCCAATTGTAGTAGCCCATCATTTATCACTTCACGGATCCAATGATATCGAACATCATTGTGTTTTGTCTTAGAATGATATGTTGGGTTTTTTCTAGAGGAATAGCACTCTGACTTTCATAATACAACAAATATTTATCTTTTTTTATTCCCATCTCTCCTAAAAATAATTGCATCCACAACATCTCTTTGCAAGCTTATGTGGCAGTGATGTATTTTGCCTATGTTGTGGAGAAGGCCACTACTTTATTCAATATGGACATCGAGGATACTATTGCTCCTGCAAAAGTCCATAAATAACTAGTGGTGGACTTTCTTGTATCCACGTCTCCAACCATGTTTGCATCTGTGTAAACTTCAAGAAAAACATTGTTATTCCCCAAACATAAACAATAATTAGTACTAGTACCCTTGAGATACCTCAAAATCCACTTTACTACTTGCTAATGTTGTTGGTTTGGATTTGCAAGGAACCTGCTCACTACTCTCACTCAATGTGCAATATCTGGATGAGTACATACCATGGCATACATCGAGCTACAAACGACTGAAGCATAAGGGATTTTACTCATTTCCTCTTTATTCTTATCATCACAAGAGCACAAATCAACACTAAGTTTGAATTTTGCTTCCTTCATATTGAACTTGTATAAAACCTTACAATATATATTTCTTGTGACAACCACAACTTTATGTTCTTTCTATCATGTATAATCCTCATGCCCAATATTTATTGTGCTGGACCTAAATCTTTCATTGCAAATTTATTTCTCAATTCCTTCTTCAACTTATCAATCATGTTCTTATCATGTCCAACAAATAACATATCATCCACATACAACAATAGTATAATATACCTTTCTTTGTCACACCTCTTGATCTAGACACAATGATCAACCTCTAGTCTTTTGAGGCCATGCTCCAACATAAATGAATCAAATTTCTTATACCACTAGTTAGGATCCTGTTTCAACCCATAAAGTCTCTTTTTCAATCTATAAACAAGATCTTCTTTACCTTTTACCTTGAATCCTTCCGACTGTTCGATAAAAAATTATTCCTTCAATTCTTCATGAAGAAAAGTTGTTTTCACATCTAATTGTTCACATTCCAAGTCTAAAGCAACAACAAGACGAAGAATAACTCTTATGGAAGACATTTTAACAATAGGTGAAAACATTTTTGTAAAGTCAATACCTTCTTTTTATGCAAATCCCTTCACCATTAGCCTTTCTTTGTATCTTTCATTCTTCTCCTCACCATCATGTTTAATGTTGTATAACCATTTTTTTTGTAGGGAATTTCTTCCTTTTGGAAGCTTCACTAGATCCCAAGTTTTATTTCTCAACAAAGAGTCCATTTCTTCCTCCATTTCTTTCTTCCAATTTTCATTACTTTCCACTTCACAAGCTTCCTGAAAACAATTAGGCTTACCTTCATCAATTAGCAAAATATAATCTGATGGTGGATACCTTTGTGACTGCTTTTGAGGCCTAGTAGACCAACAAATCAACTATGGCGGTGTGTTTTCCACTTGAATCTCTTCTAATGGTCGCGACAAGTTTTCTTATTCTCATTGTAGATCCTATTCTTGAGTTTTCTACTCAAATTCTTCCAATGGTGGGATATTTTATTGTTGTTTTATAAACCTGTCAATAATTTTCTTGACCTTTGTTTCACTTGTAGGCACATCTCAAATTCATTAAATATTACATCCATGCTTCTAACAATTTTGTGATTAATTGGATCCCATAGACAGTAACCAAACTCACCATCCTCATATCCCAGAAAATGAACTTCTTTGATTTATCCTATAATTTTCTTCTATGCTCTTTGGGAACATTCATAAATGCCTCACATCCAAAAATAAATTGATGAGAATAATTTACCTTTTTACAAATCCAAACGTCTTTAGGAATACCACCAGCTAGGAATGTAGAAGGCGAGTGATTGATGAGGTAACAAGTTGTTCATACTTCTTCTACCCAAAAATTATTCTCCAATCCCGAATTTGATAACCTACTCCTCAACTTTTCAAATAGTGCAGTTCATCCTTTTTGCAGTACCATTTTTTCATGGAGTAATAGGCAAGATCTTCTCCCGTGTAATGCCAAACTTATTACAATAATTATTGAATGCATTAGATAAATACTCCCCACCATTATTTGTTCTCAAACACTTGAGAAATTTATTAGTCTTCCTTTCAACAACAACATGAAAATTTTGAAATATATCAAATGCCTCACCTTTATTTTTCATATGGTAGGCCCAAACCTACCTAGATGCATCATCTATGAATGTAAACAAATATGAAGATCCTCCTAAATACTTAATATTCAGTAGCCCAAACAAATCAAAGTGTATTAATTCTAATAAAATTATTTTCCTTTCACGACCACCTCTGATAAAAGAAACCCTTCTTTGCTTACCACAAATACAATGTTCCTAAAGATCAAGTTCATAAGATTTCAAACTTGGAAGTAGATTTTTAACAACAACAATTTTAGCCCCTTTTCACTTATGTGGCCAAATCACTTATGCCATAACTCCACTGATGTTTCTTCTTTTGCAATAATAAGTGTATCTAATATCTTTGTTGTTTCCTTCATTGTATTCAAGGTTCCTTACACCAATGACCCTTTAATAATTTTCCAACCACCTTTCCCAAAGGTTTTGGATCAACCTTTATCATCGAATCATCTCATAGAGATCAAACTCATACGTATCTCTGGTACATGCCTAACCTAATTCAGAAAAATACATTGTCCATCCTTTGTCTTGATTCAAACATCTGCCACTCCAACAATATTACAAATTTGATTATTTCTTAAATTTACTTTACCATGATCAACTTATTCATATGTAACAAAATTATTTTTACATGGGGTCACATGGTGATATGCCCTTGAGTCGAGTACCCAATCAATGCTACTACTAGAAATATATAAACATGCTTCTTCTACTGAAACAGTAAGTAAAACATCACTTTTAGAAGCTACAACAATAGTCTCACCTTCCTTTATGTTGCTATATTTTCTATTTGTGTTGATTGATTTTTGTTTTTGCTTCTTCATTTGTTCCTTCTTCCAAAACCAACAATCCTTTTTCTTGTGTCCTGCTCTTCTACTGAAAACAGGTGAGTCTTCTAGTTCTTGATTCTGATCTACCTCTTGATTTTTAACACCCCTGTCTACCATGTTCAATTTTCTTTCCATGATAAGCTAAGACTAGAGCTTCTCCCCCTTAGTTTTCCACAACTAATTTGCGACGCAACTCCTCTTTCATTAAACTTCTATTGGCATCATCAAACTTCAGGGTCCCTACAGGTGTTAAAGTGCTAATAGCTATTATCAAATTATCCCATCTATCTAACATAGAGAACAATAATAATATGGCTCTAATCTTGTCATCTAAAATAATTTTGACAGAGACAAGGTGAATTTTTATTATATTAAACTCATCAAAATGTTCCGCCACTGAAGCAACTTCCTTCACCTTGAGACTGTAGAAATTATTCATCAAGAAGATTTTGTTCGATGCCTTTTTCTTCTCATATAAATCATACATCTTTTTCCACAACCTTTATGTTGTCTTTTCTCCAGTGACATTAAAATATACAATCTTTGCCAATTACTAACGAATTGTGGCAATGGTATTTCTATCCATCTTATTCCATTCTTCATCTGTCATTGATGAGGTCTTCTTCGCTACTCCCTCAATCAATAAATATTGATCCTTTAAAATATTTTTTTGCTAAAGAAAGAGTCGTGCCTTCTTATCATTAATTCAAACAAAATTTACAATATATACATTTTTCCATCAAACTGTGTGGTCTTAGGCAAAAAAGGAAAATGCCCTTCTGAAGCCAAGCCCTCAGTTTCCCAAAAAGTACCCGCCCAACCCGTTTTGAATACAAACACGAAAAAGCATTGGGAATCTCAGGTTATATGAGCCCTCCCCACATGTAACCGTGCTCACAAACCCATTCCTGCCTTTCAATCACTGCCGTTCATTCTTCTTTTTTAATTTTATGGTGGAGGTATAAATCGCTCCATGAAGAGGCAAGAAGGTTAACCCCCGGACCCCACCAAATTGCTCACTCGATCCCGAATGTTGATCTGCCTTGCACCATCGAACGGCTGAGCCGATTATCACTCAACAGAAGCCATCGAACTTTAGTGTGAAATGAGGGTGGTTTTTGGACCCCGCCCTCATCCACATGTCATGATTTGTATGGCGTCACTGCAAATTTTTCGAAACCACCTTTGGCATGAAAGCGGTGCGATCACGCCAAAACCACTCAGGTAGCGGTTTTAACTCCTGCCACTGGAAAATTGGGTGATATTGTTGCCTGAACTGATGACTTCGCTTATTAGCTTCAACATCTCTTCAGAGTGAGAAAACCTTTCGCCCTACGTCGGGGATATTCTGGATAGTGGTAACCATGACTACTGAGGCCGACCCTGGCCAACCTTCCATCATAGACCTCTCTGACCAAAATTGTGATACCTGCTGAAATCTGCTCATTACGAATTGGCTTATTTAGTTTTGCTCTTATACACTTCTTTGTCCTCTTCCGCCTGGTTATGGCAAAGATTTCTCAGGTTGCTCTGCGACATTGCGTGCCACTCCATCAAAATTGCGTTGTCCTTACAGCTGACACCTTGGTTGGCTAGAATGTCTGCCAGTTTGTTGGCTTTTCTACGCACATGGATGAATCTAAGTGTGCGTAGTTCCTGAGGATGTCCTTGAATTTTATGGAGAACCCGAGTTAACCTCCAGTTTTTTGTAACCTTTTTCGGCCTTGTTCCATGACTGATTTCTTGGCTGTGTTGATGACTAACACTAAATCAGCTTCTATTATGACATTTTGGCAATTGTTATGTTTCAGAAGTTCTAAGCATTGCTCCAAAGCCATTAGTTCTGCCATGTTGTTGGTGGCTTTTCTTAAGTGTCCATGGAAGAGGGAGATTATGCTTCCGGTATCATCCCTAAGAACTCCCCCAAAGCCAGCCATTCCCGGGTTTCCTTTAGAAGCTCCATCGATGTTATACTTTAAAAAACCTTCCGGGGGAGGATTCCAGAATTCTTTAACCATTTCTCTCATGATTATTTTCCTGTCTAGGCCTTGTGGAATGAGCCCCTGCATGCCTAACTGTCTGAGAATTCTTAACTCTGCTTCTAAGGGAAGAATTTTGGGGAGATCCCTTACTGTGGTACCAACTGTCTCCTTAAGCTCTTTTAAGATCAGCTCCACCAAGCGAAGAGAGGAATTATTTTCCTCTTTGAAGTTTCTTTCTTTCCACACATTCCATATAATGAAACTTGGAAAAAGAGCCCAGGTAGAGTTGAGAACCTCATGATCCGAAAAGTTATTCCTCTAGTTGTTTAGAGTGTTAGTGATATTTTCTTTGTCTCTATTAGATTGATTAAAGATGTTGGAAAAAAAATCCCATAACCTGGCAGTGAAAATGCAGCAGTTGAGAAGATGTTCCATAGTCTCCTCTTGGGCTTCACAGAGCTGGCATCTGGAGGGTCCCAGCATACCCCTTTTCTAATGTTGTCGCAAGTTAAGATTTTCATGTGGTGAACCAGCCACATAAAGAGTTTGATTTTCATCCAGCCTTTGTGCCTCCATAGGTTCTGCCAATTTCTATTTGGAGCTTGGGATTCCAGATCAAGGAGAATACCTTTTGCTTCCTTGATATTAAATTTTCCCTCTTTGTTGTTAGCCCATCTTAGTTGATCCTGCCCTTCAGTTACTAAAATCATCCTCTGATCCAACATCCTCTTAAGGGATTATGCTCTACTGTTGAGGGTTCTATCCTCTCTGCCATCTATTTTTCTCCATGTTCTCCATTTTCCTGCATTGTGAGAATGCTCCCAAAAGTATTTTACCTTTACTAATCCTTGGTTGTCTGTCTCATGCTTGAGGCCCAAAAATTCCTCTTTCAATAGAGTAGGTTCTTGTTTCCATTTTTCCTCCCAAAAAAGTGCCAGATCGCCCTCTCTGATTTCCCAGAAACTATTTTATTGAACCACTCCTCTATTCTCCCAGGCCTTGTTCCATATGGGAGAGCCCTTCATAATTCCAGACATTCTTATGATATCAGAAGAAGGCCAAGCATTGGCATATTTTTCCTTCTAGATGCTTGCCCATTGAGCCTTAGGATCCTTAACCCACCTCCACCAAATTTTGGTCCCTAGAGCCTTACTGAGAATCTCTAGATTATCCAAACCTAGGGCTCCTTGGTTCTTGGGTTTACAGATCTTATCCCATGATACTAAAGCCCATTTTTTCCTTGTTTCCTCTTTGCCCCAAAGAAAATCTCTTTGAATATTTCTAAATTTCTATAAGACTCCTATTGGAGCTAGGAGGGCTGATAGCATAAAGATTGGGATAGCTTGGAGCACTACCTTTGTAAGAACCAGTCTACCAGCCTAATTTAAAGATCTGATTGTCCATTTCTTGACCTATTCTTGCATTTTAATTATTAATGGATCCCATATGCTTTTGTGTCGGGGTTTAGCCGTTAGAGTAACCCCCAAATACTTAGAGGGGAGAGATTCTCTTTGAAAGCCTAGAATTCTGGAGACATTTCTCTGAAAGGCAATATAGGTATTAAAGAAAAAGAGTTATGATTTGGAAAGATTGACTTCCATACCTGTTCCCATATCAAAGTCATTCAAACTTTGTTTGTATGAAAGCACTTCCTTGATTGTGGGAATTCCTTGTAACATGGTATCATCTACAAACTGTTGATGAGTTATAACTTGACCATTCTCCGAAAGTTGGAGTCCTTGAATTTTGCCCATTACTCTAGCATTCTTAATGGACCACCCCAACCCTTCCATCATGAAGATGAAGAGAAAAGGAGAGAGTGGATCTCCCTATCTGAGTCCCCTAGAAGGAAGAAAAAGTTCAGAGGGAGAGCCATTAACTAAAATTGAAAAGCTGGATGAAGTCACCAGGGCCATGACCCATCTGACCCAATTATGATCAAAGCCAAACGTTGTAAGCACTTTCTTGATATATATCCTGTTCACTTTGTCATATGCTTTGGCTATGTCCAATTGCATGATCATACTCACTTTCTTATTACTTGTTAACGAGTGAACCACCTCGTGAGCTTGAATGATGTTATCCAGAATTTATCTGCCTTCAACACAACCAGTTTGTTCCCCTGAGACAAGCGAAGGCAACAAGGGTTTGAGTCTATTAGCCGTGACCTTGGAAATTATCTTGTAAACTACATTGCATAAAGCAATGGGCCTATATCTTTTTGGCGTTTGAGCATTATCCTGTTTTGGAATAAGGGCGATGAATGAGGTATTGAGAGCTTTTAAAATGGTTTTGTTCAGCCTGGAATCTTCCATTACCTCTAAAATGTCCTTTTTGACAATATTCCAACAAGCTTTGAAGAAATCCACATTGAATCCATCCAGACCTGGAGCCTTGCCATTTTGCATTTCCCTGAGGACCTCATTGACCTCCTTTTCAGTTACCGATCTGTTGAGATTACAATTATCCTCTCTGGATACCAACTTAGGGATATGTTTAGTGAAGTCCTTGATGAAAGGTTCCCTTACTAAAAAGTCTTCCTTGGCAATATCATGAAAGTGCTTTACTAACATTGCTTCTATCTCCTCATGGGATTGATGAATCTAGCCATCCTCGTCCTTGATTGAAGAGACGCTGTTGTGAGTTCTATTTGCAATGGTGGATCTATGGAAAAATTTAGTGTTACGTTCTCCTTCTTTTAGCCATTGAACCCTCGATTTTTGTTTCCAAAAAATTTCCTCTTGTTTACACAACTTTTCCCATTCTTGATGATGTTTCTCTGCTTGATCATTTTTGTCCTTATCAAAGCCTTCCTTGATCGAAGCTTGATTGAGCTCTAGAATTTTGTTTTCCACAATTTTCTTACTTGCAAAAATATTGCCAAATTCCTTCTCTTTCCAATATTTTAGCTTCAACTTGATGTGTTTTAATCTTTTGTGTAGCAGGAACATAGTTGAACCCTGAATCTGCAAGTCCTCCACCCACCATTTTTCAATGTTGCTTATGAATTCTGGGTGTGAAAGCCAAATATTTTCAAATATAAAAGTCTTTTTCTTGGGGTGCCAATGCCCTTGATCTCCATTTGAACCGGCTAGTGATTTGAGCCTCCAAAAGGAAGAATTCCTGCTATTATTTCCTTGTCTAGAAGCATGAGATCCTCAGAGATCATGAATCTATCTATCTTGGAAGCTACCTAGGAATCCCCTCCTCTTTTGTTGTTCCATGTACATATGCCATTGTTTGTCTCAATATCAACAAGCTTCATGTTTTCTGAAAAGATTTGGAAGGCTGAGGAATCTTTATTTAGTGCTCTTGTACCCCCTTTTTATCCAAGAGAGATCTAATCATATTGAAGTCCCCTCCTATAACCCAAGGTAACCCTGCATGTCTGGTTCGGAGATCCACCAAGGAATCAATAAACCTAATTTTGTCATCTAACCTTTAAGGGCCATAATAATTCGTAACTAGATAAGTGTCCCTATCTCCTACAGGTTGTATAACCACTGATAAATAATTCCTTGATGCCTACACATCAACAATTCCTATTTTTTGGGGATTCCAGAGGGTGAGGATACCCCTTGCTGTATTTTCTGCTTTAACTTCTAGAAACTCAAATCTGTTGAGCCATTTACTATGGATTTGCCTTAATTTTTGAACGGAGCATTTCGTTTCCTGGACAAAAATTATATCCGAAGCTGCCTGTTTCATTCTGTTATTCAACATTCTCTGTTTTCTCTTGTTGCCTAGACCTCTGATATTCCAAGTTGTGAACTTCATAATTACAAATTGGTAAAGGAGTAACTGGTTAGATCTTTCATCTTACCTGAGTCTACCATGAGCTTACCACATTCCATCAGTAGCTCATTCTACTTTTTCCTGCCTCTTTTTTTTTCTGGATTTCTCGGTGCTAACCCTGGAGTCATTTTTACTGCTTTCACTCCTTCATTACCCTATCTTTCAATGTTGTTTACTTCCTCCAAACCCTTTGCTTGAGTTTTCCATAAGAATAACTGCTTTATTCGATTGCACTCTTCTTCTGGTAGAGATTCTACCCCGCCAATTGTTCCCTTACTCAAGAACCCTTCTAGATCCAGATTTTCTCTATCAAGAATCTCCTATAGCTCATTGTCCTCCATTTCCATCTCACTCTAGGTCATTTCCTGATCCATTTCCGTCTTTGATTCACTCATCACGATCTTTTTCTATTTTTCATTTACCTGTTCCTGATCACATTCTTCTTCCTTCTCCTTCTTATCATAGCCATCATTCATTACTTGATCTTCAACTGCTATTTCTTCCTCCTCTTCAAGAACTTGGAACTGATTCGGCCTAACCTTTTGTCCTTCACTTTGGTGTTGCTTTGGCCCTTTTTTGCCACTTTTTCCTTTATGAACTACTTTGTGAAAGTTGTCTGTGTCTTTCATTATGTTAGATTTGCTTTTGTTCTCTGCTTTACTGAGAGGGCAGTCTCTTAGAAGGTGCCCATGTTCATGACATTTACGACATCTAAATGGAATATGCTCGTAGTCGACTGTTTGCACCCATTCCTCATCAAAAACCTCCAATATGACCTCATCCGGAAGAGCTCTGGATAGATCCATCTCTACACAGATCCTAGCAAAGGAGGTATTTTTTCCCCTCCTTGTGGCTTCAGAAGTTTTGACAAACCTTCCTAATTTATTGCCTATGGTAGCTAGCGATTCTATTTGCCAATAATCAAGAGGTAGAGAATAGAGTCTTACCCAAACCGGGACTGAAGTAAAAGTTTCCCACTTCGGTACGAAGTTCATCATCCACGGCCGCATATAGAGCCTTGCTGCTGCATAGTAGGATCCGCCTTCAAACACTTTGTCTTTATCTTCAATGTTAGCGAACACCACAGTGAAGAATCCCTTGGATCCTAGATGAAGATCAATGCTTCCTTTAGGCTTCCAGTGGTATCTGTCCCATGTTTGTAAAGCCTTTTCAGTGGGCCATAGCCCCATGAATTTGCATATGATTGCATAAGTCTACATGTGGTCCCTGTGTGCCTGCAGTGCTGGATCATTTAAAACTACCCTGGGAGTGATTCCAACTTTGGGTTTGCATGGTCCCTTTTGATTCTTGTCTTTTTTTCCCTGTTTTTTGTCATTTTCCTCCTTGTCTTTTGTGCCATCATTCTCCTTTGATTTGGTACTTTTTGTTTCCTCTTCCCTATTTCTTCTTCCTTCCTTAGTGTTACTTCTGCCTGTTTCTGGAGGTTTCTTGCCCTTGTTGGCCACTGCCTCCTTGTAGGAGGGAGTGGAGCTCCCTCCTCTGCATCCGTCCATGGAGAAAATCCCCTTCAGAAAACTGCAACCCTAGTCGCCCATGCTTTGCTCATTCCTTCCTCCTTGGAAAACTCGTTAAAGCACTTTTGTTCATCGATATTGATCCTTTAAAATCAATATGTCCTCCATCTGCGCCTTCCATCGGAATATATATATAAGATATATAATATATATATATATATATATATATATATATAATATATATATATATTATATATATATATATATATATAATATATATATATAAATTGTCCCATTTAATTTCTCCACATCTCTTAATGTGGTTATCTCCATGATTATCATTCTTCCTAATAATAAACTGGCATACACAAAAAAAAAGAATAACCTCGCTTTGATACCAGTTGTTAATAAAAGACAACAAAAAAATTATTTAACCAAAAAATAAAAATAAAAATTCATGCACTGAAACAAGAAATAACCCATAAAATTAACTCAAACACAAAACACCCTATTTATGTGGAAAACCCCATTTTGGGGAAAAACCACAGGGAAAGGATTTAGTATATTTTTATTATCACAATGAAAATCTTTATACTTTTCACTCGCTTTGTTCTTTCTCACCCATACATTTCCTTTTTTTACTCACACCCTTATAAATACAAATATTTCATTATAATACCATGGTCCCAATACCATGGGTTGTGAATACCATGGATGCTAACAACTTTGACTTGATTTGGTCTCATACCTAACATCCTTATTATTTTTTATTCTTTATATAAAACAAAACATGCATTTCTAGACCTCGTTAGTTACATGAGTTTTTGGCCATTTTCATTTTGTATATAATGTACATATGTATTAGTTGTAGTAGTTGCATGTAATGTTTACTTGTATTTAGTAATAATTTCATTTCATTGTTTATATATTATTTCATTCATATAGGACAGTTTTAGGATAATTGTAGGATTTCCTTGCCTTTTCGTTTCACGAGAGAAAGAGACAAAACGTCAACAAAGCCTTTAAACCTGTCGAGAATGATCATCCCAAACAATTGGAGTTGTTGAAGAGCCTTGGTCTGAGTCGTTTCTCCTTTGTTGACATAAATGTGTCAACGACTGCATCAACAAGTACTTAACTAAAGGAGTCTAGGTGAGTCACCTATAGACATCTATCCCAAGAGATAAGACATAAGGGTCATTACTATATAAGATAATTGTAGGAAAATCTTGTCTACTATATGAAATGTAGATAATAAATTAATTACTGACATTGAAGTTTGTGGAAAATTGATTGGTTAGAACCTAGTGATTCCTACTCAAGCTAAGCATGCTTGCTACTCTTTTTTCCATTCCATCTGAAATAATACTTGATGCGCAGGAGAAGGAAGTTCAAGGGACTATAAGATGGCCATTATAAATAACCAACATAGATCCATCTTAAGCATGGATCTAACATGAGCCAAGAGGGATCGAATTTCTTCATGTGCAAAGTCATTTAAATAGAGTGCAAAAAGGTATGTGTAATTTTTCATTGTTTAAAATTCAACTTAAACTTGTAGAGATTACATTACTTAAACTTGTAATTCTGGAAAACCTTTGTTGGATTTCGACAAAAAAAAGGTATAGCTAAAAAAGTATTAAAATGTAAAACACCCCGACCACTTAAAACATTTTAACCATAAAAATTATGTTTTTCAATAGCTTTATATGATATATACATTATTTTATATAACATGTGCATCGGGCGATTTTATTAGTGCACATTAAAATGGTTTTTTTGGTATTAATATATTTTTAAAGTATACATCAATTTTAATTCATATTAAAATATTTTATTCATAACTCGCATTAGATATGTTATTATATACAACATTCGAATAATTTATTTTAACAATTTTTTCTATATATAGATATACATGAAGTTGATATAGGCATAAATTGGTTAACATAGATCTTCAAATAGTTTATTTAAATCACATGCTAAAATATTTTTAAAAAGTGTAAGGTTTAAACATCTTACTCACATATTTTTTTTACTTCTAATTAATTTTACATGAAATTATATTAAGTTGTATAGACAACAGAGTTGTCTTTAGTGCAACATTTTGGACTTTCCGGTGCCGAAATCCGGTGGAAAAAATTTGAGGTGAAATCTTGATTTGTATTATTTAAACTTGTTTTTTGACTGTATATATGGGTTCAACACCGTCAAAAACCCCTAGGGCACTTCAATTGTGCAGGTGTTACCCATCAAGCTTGTGATTTCAATAAGTTCCTGCCAGATTTTAGAGAAATTAGACCGGAAAAACTTCCAAAAAATCACACTAAAAGCAACTCGTATAGACAATTAAACATGCATAATATAATTTTATTTTATTTTATTTATTTATTTATTTTTATTTTATTTTCCTAGAAAAAATATATTAAAAGAAATACATATCAACTCGAAATTAAATACAGATATACTTACACATCCTTTCATATTTATCCGCCAAAATTTAAAAAACTATAATAATATCTTGCCTATAAATTGAGTGATGCCTTGCAATTCCAATAGTTTGTTGATTAATAAGGCTTTAATGTGGCCATTTGACATAACAATATTACCAGCATTAGGTTTCCAAAAAAATAACAATATCACACATGATGTGTCAATTGGTAAAGGATGAGTACATAATCCCATAATAACTTTATTATATGTTTTCAGCCAACACCTTTAGAATATTTCCAACATCAAATTGAAAAGCAATAAGAAATCAAATCAATGCCACATATATTTTCAAATATGAGCAATGGAAATTACATGTAACTTATGCTTATCAAATGTACAAGCGGTTGATGTATAAGGGAATATGGTGGTGTGGGAATACGTGTATATGAATGAAAAACACCATTCAAGATAACATTACATATTAAAGAATATAGTTTAAGCCCTAGTTGTGAAATCAACAAGTATTTGAATGGAAAATAGGTCAAAAGAATGTTATGGGAGATAATATATTGTTTGAATTAAGAATCTTCCTACAATCTTTATATATTATTTTTGTGTTAACAAAATTGATAAAAAATAATCATTATTTTAAATAAGTACATGTGCCATTTATTAAATGGGTAATAGGTTGTTATAACTGCTTTAAGACTTAGCTGATGGAGTATGTTATAATTACTTTAAACCTTGATTTAGTCTTGAAGAATCTCCAAGTTCTATTATATACCATTTTTAGAATAAAGAAAGGTGTTTAAGGGTAAAAAATCTGGAATTTATCGTGCATAAAATTTAAGAGCATTACTTTAAAATAAATCTACATTATTTAATATAAATTTATTAATATTTTAAAATAATTTGTTGGTATTTTAAAATAAATAAAATATTGTAACATCCTTACCCAAAAAGTTCATTTATATATCCCAAATATATAAATTAATGTAATATATAATTAACATGAAAGTATATTATTAATTGTGTTTTAAATCGAGGAATGTCAAGATTATGTTGGGGTTTGAAAACAGTTACAGAACCGATCTTGTAATTTAATAGATCACCTATTGATCTAGGGAAACAATCTATATATATAAGGGATGGGAGTCTGGGATACACTCTTATCTTTTAATTCATTCTCCCTTTTGATTGCAAAAGCATAGAACTAAGTTAGGCATCTAACAGAATTCAGGGAGATTATTTTAGTTGATTCGACATTCACGTGTTTGGAGATCACATTCAAGACACGGCGAGGGAATATTGTCTCAATGGCAATGGCAGTGGAATAGGAAGACTGCCATTCTTTTAATGAAAGAGATGAATCGAGAGAAGGTGGGAAGCATTGGATTCTGTTTCCTTATAGAGAATTGAGGGAAGATTATTGTTGGTTGTGGTTTTCTGAGCGTACTGATATGTTGCTTGGAAATCTTTATACTCTTGGTTGGTTCCTTACAATAGTTTTGTTAGAGATAATGGAGAATATCTTAGAATAGTGAGTTGGTTCACGAGACCTCAGGATAGGAATTAGTTTCTATTTCTTAGGTTATGGTTCTAACTTCTCTAAATTTATGATTGCTATATAATGTGTGATGTACATGGAAAATGTAGAGCGTTCTGCAGAGCCAAACTCTCCTGGTTCAGACTCTCTTTCGTAGAGCTGACCAATGGGTTCTTTTTTATTAATTCCAACATCACTTTTTAACATGGTATCAAAGCTACAGGGCGGAGGAACCTGTACACTGAGTGGAGAATTTGAAAGGCGCGCTTAAGCCGAAATCGTCGTGTGGTTTGGAGGGCTAATCGCACCGATCGTCGTAGATATGTATTGTACAGTAGTGACGATCTTCACGAATTCGTGGTGCTAAATCGCACCGACTATGCAAACAAAAAAAGAGGTTGTGTCTTGGCGATGGTTGCCGAGAGAAGGCTGCGTGGAGGTCAAGGTCTGCCACGAGGAGGCTGCGTGGAGGTTGAGGTCTGCCGAGAGGTGGTCATGGTGGAGGCCGTGGTAGAGGTTGCGAAGGAAGCCATGGTGTTTTGTGTGTGCTGCGGGATCAAACAGTAGTGGAAACTGTTTATCACAAACTCTGTCTTTGACACAGATCTGGGATAAATCTAACATATATATATATATATAGATACCTGTCAATTTTTTAATCACCAAGATGAATAATCAAATGATTGAAGCATTCTTGAATGAGCATAACAAGCTCGATGGCTCCAATTATGCGAATTGGAAATTCAAGATGCAGACTCTGCTAGAAGTGCAGAGTGCTTGGACGATTGCAAATGGGGATGAGCAAAAGTCAGCTACTGGATCAGCATCACTTCCAGATTGGGAGAAGCGAGAAGGTAAAGCAAGGACGCTGCTCAAGATGTCAGTGAAAGACTGCATCATACCACATATCAGAGAATGTAAATCAGCAAGCGAAATTTGGTGAATATTAAAGGATTTGTATCAGATCAGGAACACAAATCGTCTTCTGTTCTTGAAGAGCAAGATCTTATCCCTGAAGATGGAGGAAAATGAAACAGTTGTTGCCTTCATAGCGAGGATCAAATATCTGAAGAACAAATTGGCAGACATTGGTGATATAGTTGTAGATACAGAGCTTGTAACAATTTCTATGAATGGTGTGACCAATGACTACCAAATGTTTATCACTGGGATAAATGCGAGAGAGAAGATCCCAAAGTTTGAAGAACTGACAGGAATATTAATGTAAGAAGAAGAAAGAAGATCGAATTTGAAGCCCTAGAGTGTCAATCTTGCGTTGATGGTGAAAAAGAACTTCAAAGAAAAAGGAAATCCGCAACAACAAAATGGAGGAAACTCACAGAAAAGACCGAATCAGACTCAAGGTATGCATCCAAATAGAAACAACTCTGAAATTAAATGTTTTTATTGCAGAAAACTTGGTCATATCGCTAAGGAGTGCAGGAAGAAGATATATCATGAACAACAGCAAAAGCAAAAACGACATGCAGGTCATCTCGCAAATGACAATCATGTGCAGAAATTCAGATTGTTTATGGCAGAATTTGATGAGAATGTTGATGTAGACATCTAGTATGTAGATTCAGGAGCATCAACACATATGACAGGGAACAAGTAATGGTTCGAAGATTTTAAACAAATCAGCGACGAAGCACAAATCTACCTAGGTGATGATAGTGACCGATTCTTGCTTTCGAACCTTCGACTTCGAGGGGAACTTGTTCTCTCAGTTGATGCTTGAGAGATAAAGCGAGTCCTCCTTCCTTGGGCCGAGTAGTTGGTTTACCAAAAGCAACAAAACCAAGTGAAATCATTGAAAAGACAAATTTAAAATTGATTGATTCCAATTCCAAGGTGTGTTTAGTAAAAACGAAAAGAAAGTACTGATATGTAGCTTGGAAATTTGGAAATTTTTATACTAGTATGTTCTCTCTTACCTTGCACTATGAATTAATTATGTATGAAAATTTAGTAAAGAAAATATATTACTACATGTAGATAAAGACTGTTATTATATGTATTGCTCGGAAATTTTTATATTAGTATGTACTCTCTTACTTTGCACTATGAATTAATTATGTATGAAAACTTAGTAAAGAAAATATATTACTACATGTAGATAAATATTGTGATTAATATGTGAATATGGATATACAGGAGAAGCTCGATACTTTTGTGTATAAGGAGAACTCACACTATTTTTCTTAGTTAAGAAAATATATTACTACATGTAAATAAATATTGTTATTATATATTTTTCTTAGTAAAGAAAATATATTAGTACATGTAGATAAATATTGTTATTATATATTTGAAATATTAAAAGATAAGTAACCTTTTTTGTCTTTATATAACATTGCATATGCATTTTATGTAAGAAGAGATAGGGCTCATGCTCTTTTCTTCTTAAAAAGGGATAAGTAACCTTGCTTGTCTTTATATAACATTGCCTATGCATTTTATGTAAGAAAAGATGGGGCGCATGCTCTTTTCTTCTTAAAAAGAGATTTTGTACTGGTGTATGAAATGAAATCCAAGCTATTTTCTTTGAAGTGAATATAAAGTAAAGGGTAATTTGTGAAATATTTCCATGGGTGATGAAAAATAAAATAGAAAAGTTAATTAGATTTTTTTTCTTGGAAAGTAAGATTTTCTTTTAAAATGTGTAGTTTTTATAACTACCTTATGTGTTTATAAGACATAAGTCTTTGTTGAAGAAAATATAAGTAACTATGACCTGTTGGTTAAATAGAATGGATAAATTTTGTACACGATGATTTTGTGCTTAGTCATGGTAATATATTTATTTAATATATCCATGAAAAAGATTCTCATGGATTTTCATGTGTAAGAGAGTTCTTTTAAAAAAAGAATACTAAGTTATGAGAAAATATAATAACCTATGCATAGATCAATCTTTTAAAAAAAGAATACTTAGTTATGAGAAAATATAATAACCTATGCATAGATCAAATGCACAGAGATAATATAAGTCATAGGAATCTTCTTTGGAAAGAATGTGTTTTTCTTGTGTGTGAAAGATAAGTCAATTGCGTTAATTCCTTTGCAAGAGTTTGCAAAAGTTACATGTTTTGGTGGGTGAAAAGATAAATGATTGTGTGTTGTATATTGGATAGTTTGATTTAATTGCATGGTTTAATGCATAAAAGGTTAACATTATTATTATCTTAGTTCTTATGCCCAAAAGAAAGGTTGATTATGATACTTTCTTGAAAACAAATGCATGAGAACTTGGTACTTAAAATAGAGAAACTATGTTGGGTTCTTGAAAATAACTATGTGTTATTTGCACATATCATTTTATTTGAAATGAACACATATGCAGAATTTGAAATGAACAAATATGCAGAAGCATAGAAATGATAGTTGACTACTAATATGAAAATAGAACTATTGTGCTAGATCTTTTAAAGAGAAACATGGATTTGTAGTAGTTGACTACTCGTATGAAAATAGAGCTATTGTGTTAGATCTTTTAAAGAGAAACATGGATTTGTAGAACTATTGTGTTATATCTTTTAAAGAGAAACATGAATTTGTGTGCAGAAAAGAATAAGTATTATGTTAGATCCTGGAAAAGAAAACAAGTAATTACTTGCAATAAATACACCAACTTTCCTTTGTAAAATACATATATCTGCATGCAATAATGACTAACACATTAGTTTCGTTTTAAAGCAACACATGTCTTTATGCATACAATAGATTTTATAAATAACTCTATCTTGGGAAAGATGCTTTTCGAAAAGGGACTTGAATTTGCATGCACGATAATGATGTCTATCATGTTAGCTTTCCCTTAGAACGGGACAAGTATTTTTATGTATTATAATAATATATATTGTATTAGAAAGATTACTTAGTTACATGCACAAAAAAGAAGCTAAGGGGTTAGCGCTCTTTGAATAAGTTTTTATGATCATTATAATAGATTTTAGCTAGGTATATTGTATTTTAATACTATTTCATTGTAATATTTTGTGACAATTGTTAAGGGATGGACTCCTTATAAACCATTGAGTGAGGGGTGAACACCCTCATGAGCGTTTAATAATAAAATTAAACGTTTGTTGGTTTTTACCCTATGAGGTTTCTAGGGTATATCGGTGTTCAATGATGTGATTGCTTGTTATGTCAGTTTGGTGATGTTGATTCCTTGCATAATGTGATGTTGATAATGTCATGTATGTGATTAATTAATGTGGTTAAAAGAATCATGAAATGGATGTAAGGTTACATCATACAATTTATGTTAATATACTACAAGAGACTACAGAAGTGGTTGTTATTAGTTATGCAAATTACTATTCATCTACTAAAGTTACTTTATGTACTAATGAACATTCTATCTAATGGTTAATGAAGAATCTGGAATAGTGATTTGAATAATTACCTGTGGGTAATTTGTGTAAACTCTCTGCATTTTCATGTGAGGTTACCGGGGTATGTTACAAATATATAGTAACAATGTTGTAATATAATGTTTAATATTTTGAGTAAGTCAAATTACATACAAATAAAAATAAAATAAATTTAAAAATATAAAGTTAAATAAATTTAAAAATAATATAAAAATAAATAAAAAAATTTAATGTATTGTAATGTAAACCTTTTAACTTCATCAAAATAAAATAAAAATAACAATAAAAATGGTATTCACCTATGGTATTAAGAATCTATGGTATTCATGTGAAATGTAATCTATTTAAAGGGAGAAAATTAAACTAGTTTAGATCCATCTTAATTCTAGATCTATGAAGGAGAGGATCAAATTTCTTGATATGCAAACCCCTTTTTGAATTTGAACGAGATTTGATCTCTCAGCCATTCATCAATACCCCTTTTTCAAGTAAAGCCCTTGGTAAATCTGGAGTTAAGATGGACCTAAATTAGTACTTAAAACATCTATTAATAATGAGCAGTAATGAATAGTATGCCTACTTAGAAAAAAAGTTTAATATAATTCCCTAGTTAAAAGATAACCAAAACTTATACTTTTGAAAAAAAAGTTTAACATAATTACCAAATCAAGAGAGCGAAAACCTATACTATTAATTATGATAGAGAATGTGATAATTATGCATGCCCACTTGAAAGAAGAGTTTAACATAATTACCAAGTCAAGGTATAGCCAAAACCTATACTATTAATTGTGTCACTCTTGAATGGGTTAATTATGCTCAATTTTATGACTTGATTTTCTTTGTTTAGAGGCTTTAATTATATAAATATAAACTAATGGCCTGGAAAGTTAAAAGAATGATGTTTAAATTCCATTATTATTCTTTGCCATAGCAGGGTAATAACATATTCAAAAAATATTGATGTTGACATTAATTTTAAATTTACCAAAAATTAAATGATCTTCTCTAATATTTACCTTTGGAAAAAAATAATTTATTTTTTTAAAATATATTTCTTTCAATTCTGATTGGTTCACCTCTTATTTTACAATAATTACATTGTACTACAAAATTTGTAATTTGTTGTACCATAAAATCTTTTGTTGTACATCTTAACATTAACTCAATAATTATAACATTATACATCCTGACATTAACTCACTAATTATAACATTAATTTTTTTATATTTGACTGCAAGTTGTTAGGAGGCCCAAACACTTCAGACCAAAAAAAGGCATTCATTGACTGTGAAAACCATCAATGCTCTCTTTAAACTTTAGTGTACACACAGTGTACTTTATATGGACGTCCACATATTCTTTTGTTACGTTTGACTACAAATAGATTTTGCATATTGAGATCGAGACAAGCAGTCATTAAGGAGGTGACTTGGAAATTGTAAATTTCTACTTGTCTCAGTTGTGATTCATTCTTTCTATAGGAGTTTGTTCCTATTCCTTAGGGTTGTTATATCTATATGTTTCCTAAATTGGTGTGTGGTTGAGATATTCTCTCAACCAAGTGATTGTGTGTTCAAATTAGTTTACCTATCTTGAAAAAACACTAAATGTATTTATATGTAACTTTATTTGATGTGAATATACAATATAGTGTGTATGCTCAAAATTTAAGTTTTTTCACAACTATAATGAACCTCCACTAGAGGAATGACGGGCGGGATTCATAAAACTCTTAGTTGATTTTTAACTATTTTAAAATTTAATAACTTTTAATTTCAAGCCACTTATTTCAAAGTAGATTAACAGCCCGCATAGAAATTCAAGAACCATATGAAGACAAGTTAAATCGAGTATGTTTCATGGTATAAATTTTAATTTTCAATCAACTTATGTCAAAGTAAATTCACCTATGGTGCTTGTAGAAATTCAAGAACCATATGAAGACAGGTTAAATCGGGTCATGTTTCATTGAGCTGAGAGGCTTATTCTACAATTCAGTGTGAAGGGATATGTAAGTTTCTCTTTTTCTGTTAGCGTCCCTTTCAAATAAAAATAAAAAATAAAAATTATGTTCCAATAAAAATAATGTCCGCTACAATAAGTGCAAAGGGCTAGCATTGATAACCATAAAATCTATTAGTTATATAGTAGTTAACCCTTAATGAGATATTGTGATTAACTGATAGCATTTAGCAAGCTCAACCAAAATTCATAAATTATAAACTCACTATATTCCAAATCAATCATAATTAAAGCTATATCAAACTAATCAACATCAAAATTGGTTAAGAGTAAAGTCATAATCAACATCAAAATTTGTTAAGGGTAAGGTCATTAATACATTGAAGTTTGATATAGCTTTTAAGTTATAGTTGACTTGGAATCTAGTGAGTTTAGACTTTAGGAATTATGTTGAGCATTAAACATGCTATATGTCAATCACATTATGTCATTAAGGAAAAAAATGAATCTACTCTAGGGTAATTAGAAGTAAAATAGTTTTCAAAAATATTTTAACAAAAAATTTAAATAACTATTTGAACATCTATATTATACTTCATAATATATATATATATATAATTATCATAAAAAATTTATTTTATCTTTATATATTCTATTTAACATTTAAAAAAAAAAAAATTAGCACATTTTAAATCTTTTGCATTTTTAAAATTTGTATATAAAATAAGTTGATTCAACTCATGTTAAATCTGACGACTTAAATCTATAGTATGAAATTTTTATGTTCAGTATCATGCTATGCTATTCCTCCGTAAATACAGAGACTAAGCTGCAATCATTAAATAAAGAAATAAAGCTGCAATAATTAAATAAAGAAATAAAGCTGCAATTTTAAGTAAATTGATCATCATATAATAACTACTAAAGTTCAGTCCTCATTGATCTGCTCCAGCTCCACTCATTAAATCTGCTCATGTGACGGTATATTCTCTGTTTCCACGATAAATTTGTGGATAAACCTGTACATGTAGTAGCTTAAATACTATAATCGACTGTGAAAACACAATAACCCAGCTAGGGATCCAGGAAAAATTTAGCGAAATTGTTTTGAAAAAAAAGAATGAAGACAACGTTGAAACTAATTACACTTATTTTCTCAAAGATTTTTGAGCTTATATTAAATGCTTCTATTCCACTTAAAATACTTCAAAAATTAAGTTTTTGAAATTTTTTACTATCCCTACATAAAAATGGCTAAGGAAGCAAATTCGTCAGTATGTGTGGCTTTTGGAGCTACCACACAACAAGTAGATGATGTTCCGTTTTATTCTTCTTCTACGGTTGTACCTGTGGAACCAGCCTCGACGGCAGAGAGGCCGCTTTCAACTTCACAAGATGGCAGCCCCCCTTCATCTCCACTTTCCAGGAAGAGGCAGAAATTGAAGAGATAGTCGCACATTTCCTCTAAGAGGGACCCACTTTCATTACTAGGACCTTCGGTGATGGCCTTGGCCATCCTATCGCAAATTTCCCTTAGCTGCGATTTAGCGTATTTCAGCCTGTACTCGTCGAAGAAGATATCGACATGAAACCTGCCAATAGTAAAAACTTGCATTAAGAACATTTTTAAAGGTCCAGTACTTTGTAATCAGAGTTTTCGAATTTTATTTTCATCCGGCTCTACCTTCAACACAAATCAACGCGGAGGCTTCTTTGATATAAACATTTATTGGATTATATAGAAGGCCCGCCACCGCACAGTCATAATTCATAAGCTTTTCTATCTAAAACTAAGCGTTTGACAAGCCACCCATGCCATATAATTTTTTTTAAACATTACTATGGTTAGTTAACATTAAAGTGTCCAGTACTCACAAGGCAAATTTGGACTGATCAATTTGAGCACAGCAGTAGATGGAGCATGTCACTATTATTACTGTTGCTACACGCTTCACCCCTCTCCACAACCCAGGCTTTTCATTAAACTGCTTAATATATTGCGCCCCTCTAAACATCTCCTCTAAGATAAACAACCACTCCATTAGGTTGGCAGAAATAGTTTCGAATCTCTGTTCGAACCTCTCCAAAACATCCGCCACCGCAAGAAGAGCTGCAACAGCCCATTGTGCCTCTTCTATACCCTTCAGCAAACTGTGAATGACGATCGGCCGCTTATCTTCTTCTCCAGAATGACGAGAAATGACATGTTTCTGAAAACCATAAAATAAGAATTCAGATCAAATATTTGACATAGAAGTCGGACATGATCCTAGAATGAATTTCATGTTCGAACCAAAAAAGTAATTAATGGTTGTCGCAAAAATGGAGAGGCTTAATACGCACAACCCAATCGTCGCTTATTCCCTCTGATAGGAAATTCTTTAACCTACAGAAGCCTCTTGAAGTTGGCCAAGTCACACTTGGCAAAGACCGCTTTTTCCCCTCCTATTAGAAAATAAGAAATGGAAAAATCATTATGTGAATAAAAAATAATATGATTCAGAAAATTTAGGATACGTACAAAAGAAAGCGATCAACCTTGTTGAATCTAAAAGGCTGAGAAAATTCCATTCCCCATAACTCAGATATGTACTCTCGCAAGCTCTCGAAATAGGCATCCACATTTTGTTGCTCAACGGCTGAAGTGGCCGTTGTTTGCAGGTTCTGAATAAGGCTGTCGAAGACGCCGGGGTCCTCATCATTCATTATTGACTTTATGAAGCGCGCCTGTGCAACATATTTCCAGTCGACTATTGACTCCAGATTTTTTCCTCCTAAAGCTGCAACCACTTTCCCAGCCCCGTCCATGAAGGCTATGCATCCGTACATGCAATGCTCGTGATATTGAGAAGAATGTAAAGGTTGAAAAGAATGTAACAGAAATTTCAGTTCACTATCCTCCATTCTATTAATTTCTTCTTCCAAATGGCATAGACGTAGTGAAAATCTCAGAATTTCATTCTCCGATAAATTCAGCGAAGATATCCCCTCGATCTCAGCTGTATTTTTCAAAGGATAATAATAATCCTTCTTTATATTGTTAGTGAATTCAAAACTTGCCATTCTTTTATGTCCCAAATGAATAATGTGAATGCGGTCCCGCTGCTGCTGCTCCAGTGCATTCCACATGGAATATATGACCTGCTCATCATCATCCCCTGGTCTATATAAGCATATCAATTTTCCTGGAAGCATTAACTTTTGCACCTGGCCAAAAACAACAGGAAGAATATAATTAAAAAAAATGACCAGTTATTTATTCATCATCATTTTTTTATGTTAAAATATATAATAAAAAATTAAATAAAGTTATTAACCTGGGCTGAGACACTTTCCGAGTGGTTGAAAAGGAACTCTAAAGTCGACATATTCTTTGGTTGTTCCCATTCTTCTTTAAGGAATATATGGTCCTCTAAACCAGTGGGATGTGTGGCCACATGCAACCCTGGTTTTCTAATAATTATACCCACACGTTCAACGATCTTATCTATCATGTGCACCTCGTCACTAGATATTCACCCACAAAAACACCAACAGAAAATAAATAAATAATTGAAAGCATAGGGCAAAGTATCATATATAGTGTATACATAGAGAGGGGTTTGGAGGTCTTACCCGTTAAACTTGCCGTTGAGATCAAACCCATTTATGTCTGCAACAAAGGAAAGAGCATCTCTCCACATCTGAATAGTGGCGGGATCATATCGTAGCTTCTGTTCGAGCTGGTGCAAACTGAGACCATAACCTTTAGTTTTGTTCTGACCTGTCCACCTAAGATCAGCCGGGTTGACATGGTAAAAAACAGGGATAATTGGAGCCCCAGACTCTCGCATGAGGAGGAGCTCATGTAAACACCAACGGGATTCTGCATATTTTGGTGAAAAGACGGCAACGTGGACGGAGGCGTTTTTAATAACATCTTCTAATTGAGAAGGAAAAGATTCTCCTTCCCGCAAATCCTTTTGATCTAAAAAGGGTCTCAATCCACGTAAATGAAGAGCACGGTGGAGATGGCTGGCAAAGTTCTTCTTCACTTCCCCACGATGGTTGATAAACACATCGTATTTATCAACAGCAGAGGTGTTTGAAACCTCAAACCGCTCTCCCCTATCCCTCATATCCCCCGGGGATATAGGTGGTCTATAAATAGTGATTCTCCCGTTTGGATCTATGATCCAATTTATAGTTGGATACCATTTTTCCCATTCATCAGGCTCTTCCCACCCACAGTGTTTCTCAAAAAGAACTTGACTGCTCTTGTTATTACTGTCCATGAATTTCGGAGTACAAGCCAAGGAACTTCTCTTGAAAACTGCTTATACACATCGATTACATCACATTTCTCTGGGTGCACAATAGGAATTGATATAATTTCAAGGTCAACTTTCTCTTTCTCCATAAAATACATTTCCTTCCAAAACGGATGGTTAATTTCACATCTCCATGAATTGTAAGGCCACATTTCTACAAGAATAGTTTTCCCTTTCAATTTGTCAACTCCACAGGTAGTTTTCCATTCGGAATTTTCCGTCAGATCCTACAAAAGTCACGCCAACAAAACAAACGAGCACAACGCCAATAGTATAACAAGCACAATAAGTAAAATGAAGTTTGATCAATTTTTAAGTGAAGTAAAAGATATTATTGCTTTGGATAGATAGACCAGTAGTAACTAATTTTTCAGTTGGATCCTACAATAGTCACACTAAAGTTGAAAATTGTTACGCGAAGTAAAAAATTGCGTTATTCGGTTTGAAGTTAAAAATTGCTTTGTTCAGTAGACGTGAGTAGAATTAATTAAAAAATAAAATTAAATAGATTGTAAGTTCGAGACATTCAAAGGGTGACCAAAGTTAACGGCTGAATGTGCGGAACTGTATAAGGAAGGGTAAAGCCTTTGAGGTATTCGTACCTTTTCTGATGACTCATTCTTTTGAAAGACGGGAGTGGTTTCGTCCCCGTCAGGTGCAAACAACTCTCTCAACATCTCTATATTACTACTCTCTTCATCCCTTTCTGCTGCAAGCTCCTTCAACCGTAGGTATCTCCCAGAGTTACACACCACAAATTCCTCCAATTCACTTTCTTTCAAAAATCTCCAACAAAAACAAGGAGCATAGTTATCGCTGTTGCCATCCCCCACCATCTTCGCATCCATTTGAACACAATGACCAGCACCTTGAACCTCTCCTTCTGCTGTCAGCCTCATATTCCTCCAAATATCTTGTAGACGATTTTCCGACGTATGGACCACAAATATGGTATCTTTGACCTTCGTGGGCAACTGATCAAAGTGTAGACCAATATGTATTATTTTTATTTGCATTCCATCATCGATGTTGGGTATTTTTGCTTCTGTTTGGGATGGATAAATACCAAAACCATCTTAATATAAAACACACAGGCTATGCTTTGTTTCCTTTGCTCCAAGATCTTTTACACAGAGAAGTTTTTTTTTAAATTAAATACAGAGCAGAGTATTTCACCACCATAAAATTTCCATTCATTAAACAAAAACATTTACATATTCATCCTTTTTCACTCAGAGTGATTCACCAAAACATTTACACAAAAGTTACTCTGCCTCCTATGAAATTTTACACCACTGTGTGTAAATATTTCATTTACATTCACTGCTGTGTGAAAACAAAATTTACAGGGAATTACACATTTACCTTTTCACCTGTGTGAAACAACTCATGGATTTCATCAAAACAATCCACTGGTTTTCTTCACTTACTTTTCTTCCTTCTTCTGCACTGCTGTGCAATTTTTTTACATTACAAATCAAAAATTACTCTGCTGCATAAGATCCCTTTTACATTACAGACCCAAAAATATTTATGCACTTCTGTGCATTACTCCCCTGCAATACAAAATTAACTCTCTGGTTTTTCACGGGTGCTGCGGACCCTCTGTTTTTTTTACTTTTTGTCACACACTAAAAACTACACACACAATACAAAACCCCGTGTATATTTTTCATACAACAAAAATGGGTCAACGCTTTTTGTTTAAAACATATATTAAAAAAAAACTTACCCATACTTTCGTATCCACTAAATATTAACTTCGCCGTAAAACATTTAATTCTTTACCAAAAAAAATGTCAGTCGTTAATCATAAGGTATGGAATGTATTTAATTGTCAACAGGCCCGTGTACTTTTCTCATGATCAGACGGCGGACAAACTTGTCTTTAATCCAACGGCGGAGGTTGCATATCGGGACACCCTTTCTCACTGTCCTTTAACCCATCGTGCAACTTGGTAAATCAACGAACGTAAATGCTGGAGGTAAATCGACGGATGTAAACGATATCGGAAGGGGTGAGCTGGGTGAAAGATACCTTCTGAAAAGTGCTTCTTGCTGATGTCAGGCCAGCATCATGGGTGTCAGTGTGTCAGTATCGGACCACCATCGTACGGAAACAACCTTATGCAAAAGGTGGTGCGATATGATACCGGACGGGTTTTGATTTGCTGTGGTAGTTTTCTGCCCCGTTGACTGCTGACCCGTCCGCGGGCAGTGAAATTATAAATTTAACACTCCCCTTTAATTTCACCTGCTGGGCATTCAGTCATACCCAGACACTTCCTCAAAAATTCAAAACTTTTCTGATCTAGTGGCTTTGTCAAGATGTCTGCAACCTGTTCTTGTGTCCTGCAATGTTCTAGGACGATTTCTCCATTGTTCACTAATTCTCTGATGTAGTGAAACCTTGTATCAAT
>APFE030059569.1:0-30786 GCA_000404065.3 Pinus taeda
ATTAATATTTTGATGGCTACTGATTATATTAATGTTACCATAAGTATTTTATTATTTTATCTTTCATTAATATTGTTATGAAGTGAGTATGGTACAATAGGAGAAAATTATTCAACCTTGGGATTCTTGCGCTAGGTCAAAGGGATCCTTTCACTAGCATCAGGACCATTTGTTATCAGATGAGTTGTTAAAGTTCTTCATCGATTTAGAGGAGAATATGGAGCACTCCTTACTCCTAGTCTTCAGAAAAAGATGCTTAGATCATCTTCTCTCCAAATGAAGCCAGTTCAAGGTCTTTCCTTGAGAAGCAAATCTTAACATTCAGATGTAGTTGAGCTCAATACCTATTGATAGAAGTTTGTTTTCAACTATTTCTATTTTATTTTTTTAATAATTGCTTGCTATGGCCATGGATTCTCTGTAATAATTCTATATAATTCAAGTCATAGGAAGCGTCACATTAGCCATACTGTTTTCAGTCTTATATTGTTAAAGCTAAGCCAGGTATCACCAGATCTCTCTGGAGTTGGACCACCAAGTATCAGATGTACTAAAATGATATTTCTTTCCATTAATACAAAGTTACATTGTCAGGTTCAAATCATATGTGTATCTTATTTTGTTCATGTATTTTAATATCATGTAGTCTTCTCTTTTTCTTACAACAAAATGAGCTAGTTGGTTAGGTCTCGACCAACGCAGCTCGTTATCATTGGATTTAATATCACTATGTGGTGGAAATTTTATATTATTGTGGTTTTAATTATTGACATAAGCTTGTAAAGGTGATTTAAAAGCTTTGTTATGGTGTGATAAACTAGACCCAGGAATATTTGTGTGCGTTCTTGAAGGCTTATATGGTATCATTTATTTTACTCTGAGTTTGAAGAGTTTATGATTACATACTTTGAAAACAATTGGTTTGATGCCAGATTTAGGTCTCTTCTTTGTGATGCTATTGTTTACATTCGAAAGGTTGTGAGAACCGGGTTTGATATCAGAACTCTTTTAAAAACATCATCCAACAATTGTATACCTTATTAAATAAATAAACCCTCGAATGGTCTTTTGAATCCTTATGATCCTTAATGCAATATTTTGATATAATGGTCTATCAAATTTGAAGTTTTTTACAATGGTTTTCTCTTACAAACTGAGTATTAGAAGTCTCCCTTTTGAGGTTCCTGTATTGTTGGGAGTAAAAGAAATGATTATGTTGTGAGATACAATGGTCTCAAAAGGATGCAATCTGAAGGATTAGGGCTTACTAAACGAAATAGGTCTCAGTATATCTCTTGACTGGAAAGAGCATAGATCCATTGATTTAATCCTTTTTATTGGATCCAGGGTAAAATTAAACCAAGGGAGAATAATTTTATATATTTAATTCACAGTAAAATTGAATGTGATTATCCTATCTTCTCACTATAACAGTAAAGGAAGAAAAAAGAGTACTCAAGTTGTTGCATGAGTAATATAGATTTCGTCAATGCTTTTGTGGAGAAGAGGTTGATTGAAAGGGTGGGATTGTTACTTTATTTTATCTTTCTCTTTTGAATTTGGTTTCTTTTAATGCATACAAGTGGTAAACTCTTATTTTGATTTTCATTTGAAGCATAGATTAATTCTAGGATCTCTAATCTTTTCTGAGTGGTTTAAACAGAGTGAGATTCCTTGACCATACATGTTTCATGATTGATTCAATATACCAGGGAAGTTTAATCCAAGTGCATAGTTTGAAAGAGAGTGGTGAATATTTCTTTGTCAAGAATTTGTACATAGTATAGGAACATAATTAATTAATGATTATTTACAATGTGTGAATGGTTTGATAGCCTGTGTGATTTTACTGTATGTTTCTAGGATTTATCATTTGAAGCTTGTGTTGAACTGAATTATTTTTATTTTGTATATAATCTCAGTCAGTTTTAAGATTTTATGATTGGAGTGGATATTAAAAAGGGTGATTTACGAGTTTCCATAACAACTAGTGCATGAACATGAAACTAGGGTTCTGTTTCTTTTCTTTTCAGAACTTAGAATATTTAATATATGGTTGGAGATAGAGTTTTATTTTGTATATTTTTCTAGACCTTCTTGGCATTTATTTGCGTAGTATAAATCAAATATTTTTTGCCCATGGCCCATGTAGATTCGTACAAGAATCCAATTCCATCACCAAATAAATTTTAAGAAGGTAACATGTCCAATATGTTGCCCACCATCCAGGTATATATCTCAACCAAAATTGATGTCATCGAGGAGATCTCACATGGGGCATCTTGTTCACCTGAAGAAGTTACCTCATACAAAACCCTCTTCCAAGAATTCAGGGACATCTTCACATGGTATTAGTCTGAAATGACTAGTCTAAGTCCTACAATTGTAGAGCATCACATTGACTCATGGCCCAATGCCTACCATTTAGGCAAAATCATTGCCTACTACATCCATTTAAAGTTGACGTAATAAAACTTGAAATTGGTAGCTACACAAAGCCAGTTTCATTTACCTTATAGCTTACACATAATGGGTTTCCAACCCTATGCCCATCATGAGAAAACATGGTGCCATACGTGTTTGTAGTGATTTACATCATTTGAATAAAGTCTACCCTAAGGATAAACTTCCAACAACCTTTATTAATTAAGTCATCCATGATTGTGCTAGGCATAGAGCCTTGTCCTTCATGGAAAACTTCTCAGGATACAATCATATTAGAAATTGCCACACAAATCAGTACACCACTGATTTTACCACCCCATGGGGTACTTTCACATATCACGTCATTCCCTTTGGCCTTAAAAATGTTGGAGCCACTTTTCAATGGCATATGAACAAAATTTTCCATGATTAAGCTCATATGATACTTGCCTATCTGGATGACCTCATCATATGATCAAAAAATCACTCTGACCATCTGGAATATATTTTCCTTGCGTTTTAATGTTGTAGACAATACAACTTGCACTTTAACCCTCTCAAGTGTGTCTTCTATGTCAATGTTAGGGTACTATTGGACTTTATTGTTTCCTAGTAACGTATCAGGGTTAGCCCTCTAAAAGTGCAAACCATCTGGAAAATTCCACCACCTAAGGCTTCAAAGAAGTTACAAAGATTGTAAGGTAAGCTAAATTTATTACGTCGCTTTGTTCCTTATTATGCCACATGTGCTCATGATTTTCTCTACCTCCTCCATCAAGATGTCCCATTACAATGGGATGAGAAATCTCAACAATCATTCAAGGCTTTAAATACATGTTGTCGTAAGTTCCATTAATAAGCATGCTTAACCATAACAAGGACTACATCCTCTACCTCTCCACATTAGAGGTAGCCATCACAGGTGTATTAGTCCAGGAAGGCACTAACAATAACTACCAATTATCTACCCTAGAGTTGATGAATTAACAAACAGGGCTTAATGATGACTAACTTGGCTCTCCTCGCAAGATGAATGGACACTTTGATTGGTCGCAAATGCATAAGTAGTATGTGGGATCCACACCAAGCACCACATTAGCAAGTATAAATGAGGTGGCAATGTGAGCCACACTGCTCTTATATATGCTAGTTTCGACCATTCTTCTAGATGATCGTATGAGATCCCACGAGCTCCTTTCACCAAAATGTTAGTGGCATTGGGATTAGGACATTCTCATCTACACCATGGTGCCCTCATTTCAATTCATCATTTTTTTTCATTTTTGGGCCTGTTTTACATTCAGAGTACCCATGAACTCCGCCTTCCTGCCTAATTGGTTACATCTTCTACAATATTTCATGTATATGTTTATTTTATGAAGATACTTTCACTTGGAGTATTGGCTTTTAAATTGCAAGTCATTGGCAACTTTCATAGTGATCTCAGTCCTTTAGTGCACCACTCGAAAACCAAGATATGATTCCTCACTAGCATGATAGGCTTCCTTAGAAATTTTTCATGTCCTAGTATCATTTCTCTGAGATTAACCATAAGTTCCATCATCTCAACCACGTTTACTATCACCTTGCACTTGCACTCGATAAACCTCCATGTTATTTGACAGAGCCTCGATAAACATGGATTACCCCATCTCACATCTCGCCCAATATAATTGGTATCCATGATCATTTTCTTAGGCTTGGGAGCCATTTCATTAGCATGACTTGAAGACAAGCCTCATCTCTCTTGTTCACTTTCTTGCTTACCACCCCCCTCCTCGGCCACCTTTATTTTTGGATTATGAGGAATGTACCACCACATTCAATAATTGGCCTACTATCCATCCACATTACATTATATCATTTGTATTCTCACCTCCATTTCAACCACCTCACACTGTGACTAGCAAATGGGCCCCCCACCCTCTGTAGATTCCCACCTACATTATTAGGCAGGCGACCGTATTCTTGCGTTTCCTATCTCCATGTTTGTACATCCAAAACCACTTTTAAATTACTTTGGTAAGTGTACATAGATTTTTTGGAAAATGATCCTCACCCATATTTTTGTGTCAATTACCTGGCAGCAGTACCTAGCCTCCCTTGGTTGGAGTTCAATTTTTAGTCATCTCATTCCCACATAATTTATCACCATTTGTTTACCCATCCATTGTGATAATCAGAACATGCATAAACCTCCCTTGGATGTCGTCCCAACCCTAGGGGTTTATCCCTCAAAATTATCATTTTGACTGCCACCACTAGCATTATAGTTCCAACCTTGGGCAATTTCCTATATCCCTCTTATACTGGAAATCTCTATTATCTTGCCTTTGACCCATCAAGTTAAAATACCTACCTCATCGTCATAGGGATTTCCTAGAATCATTTTTATGGGCAATTAGTTCTTCTTTTCTATCGACATCAACACACATCTTCCATAATCAAAAGTAGTACCTTGGTTTTTCCTCACCTTTTATTGGGAAAATATTATGTGGAATAATGAGAACCCTCATTACCCATTGGTTTCATTGCTCCCCCTGATGTTCGACACCAACATAATTTTTCACGTCAGAAGTGTATCATAATTTGTGACCAGTGTATCATAATTTATGACCATTGCAATTATCCCATTTAGTCAAAGACCCATGCGTGTAGATCCCACCTCCTTTCACAATGCTTTATATATGATGCATGGTTTCACCCAGTTCTTTCTATATGTCATTTATGCCCCTAAGGGTAAAATAAAATACCTTCTTCAACTAACAACACATCAACCACTTCAATGTTGTTTTGACAGGATTTTCCTATGTATTTGTAATATTTTAGCCATATTAATGAGCATGGGACATGCACACTTTGTATAGACACCTTTGTATCAGTATTTCTTTAGAGCATGGTTTTCCTTTAGTTCTCAGTCAAGGTCATTTCCCCTACTCATCTACACAACAAGCTTCTCTCTCTAAAGAGGTAAGAAGGACTCATCATCAGGAACAACAAAATGTGATGTATTTCAACTATATGATTGCTCTTAACCTCACACATTAGGGGGAACTATTATTATGAAAAAAAATGGTACACTCGTTTGTACACAACATAAGGCACTCAGAGGCAGTAAGTAGCATGTACAAAGGACATATTTCAAGCTGAAAACATCATGGAAATAAAAATCAAAACGATTTTCTGAGATTGACTTTAAAAATCATTTGTCGTAGGTGCTCTAAAAACATATAATTCCACCCTTGCGACATTTTATTCTATAGTTGTGAGGGTCGCAAGAAGTTAGTCAACATCTCGAGAGGTGTACTTTCTTGAAAACCACTCAAACTCTTGACATGGTGGGCGAACCATTCAAGATTTGAGCTCCAAGAAGGCTTAATGGAAAGAGGATGGTAGCTCTCATCTCATTTATGAGCCAACCAACCTCATTGATGGGCCAAAATAGGGAAAGAGTATTCAAAAATTCTATAAATGGAAGAGCATGGAGAGCCAAAAAGAAGAAGAAGTTGTGCAATATTATGCTACCAAAATTTCTTTTAAAGAAATCAAGCATAAAAATTATAAGAGAATTCCACCATTTTAGAGAGTTTTATTTGCTTCTTTGAGAATGCAAGGGCTTGAAAAAGTATTGAGAATTGTTTCTAAATTAGCTCTTTTCAAGTGTGTTTGAAATTCATTTGTAACTCTTCCACTACCATCAATCAATAAAGAGGACCCTTTTCTTACTCCTTTGTTGATTTGTTTTGCTTCATTAGCTTATTTCAAGTTGTTTTAGTTTTAGTTTATGCATTGTTTCCACTTAATTTAGAAATTTTTTAGTCCATGTTTAATCACTATCATCATTCATTGTTTGTATATTTACTTGTATGAAGCAACCAACAACAAGGAAGGTGTATTTGGGACTCATATGCTACCAAACGCACCATACATTCGGTTAATTTTTTAAGTGTGTTCTCATCAAATTGAGCTCCATGATAATATGGATCATTCTAAATATTATAATTAAATGAATACAATACTTTATATTTTCTAACAACGATCATCAAATCTAAGTCTTGAATATGTTGAGGTAACTCATGGAAAAATTGTAACCTTTTGTGAAAAACTAATGGTGTGTCCTCTATATTTGTATTTTCCACCTATTGAATGCATAGCCTACAAAATTGGACTTGAACGTGCTATCAACATCTCCTGGACTTATCCAAGACCTTTAAGAACTTTAGGTTATTGTCCAGGACTCATATGATTATCAGATGGAAATTTGTGATGAGTTCCTTCTATTTTACATCTCATGCATATTGCACTTGTATTTATTTTAAATATATTAATTCTATCATATGAATCCTTGCACACATAACACATTTGAACTTAAGCTATCAATCAAATATATCGTGAACTTTTCGATGTGTAATATCCACATCACTGAGAATTTTTTACTGTAATTGGACATAGATATTTGTTAAACACCTTTTTATCGTAGTATTTTCTTCTACATCCTTTAAACACCTTTTTTTCCTAGGATTTTCTTCTTCATCCTTTAAAGACCTCTTTTCTATAGGATTTTCTTATATTTTTTTCTCTTCAAACTCTTTATATGTCACTTGTTGTGTCGTCCTCTATTGGTATGCTCTTTGATATTCTCTTTGATGTAATCTTTGTTGTCCAAATTGTTCTTTCATCTCTTCTTCTTCTTGTTCTATTTTCATTTGTAGTACATGTCTTTCTTGATATGCTCATTAATATTCTCTTCAATGTTCTCTTTATTGTTCAATTTGTTCTTTCATCTCTTGGTGTTGTTGTTTTGTTTTAATTTGTTGTGTTTTTCTTTTTCGGTATGTTCTTTGACATTATCTTCAATGTAATTTTTGGCGTTCAATTTTTTCTTTTATCTCTTCTATTTATTATTTTGTTGTCATTTGTTGTGTTTTTATTTCTCAATATGTTCTTCTAATTTCTCTTTGATGCGCTCTTTGTTTCTCAATTTGTTCTTTCATCTTTTCTTGATGTTACTCTGTTGCTATTTGTTGTGATTATTTTTGTTGATAGTCCTTAGTTGTCATTTTTTCTATGTTTCTTTGTTGACTTTATATTTGTTGTTCATTCTTATTCATTTTTTGTTCTTTACACTGCCCAACTTCCAAATCACCCATTTTGTTATTAATGTGACACAAAAATCATTACACATCACCAGAAATTAACATCTACACTTAAATTAATGCATATAATGCAGATAAAATATTTCAGTACTCATGGAAAATGAATGGGAGAGAGGTGCTTTGGGAACTAGGGTTCTCAAAACCCTACGATGGCGTTGCCTATGCTCCATGCACACCTCAAGAACCTTGCAGATCGAACAGCTACCATTAACCGACAAACCGCCTTTGGATCTCCGCCGAGGCAATGGGTTTTTCCCAGGGGGGGCCTCAACGCCCTCCCCATCGTCCACTCGTAAGCCTCCAGGGCATTCTGGCTCTCTGACCTCTGAACCAGGTCACGACGCAGAGGACAACGATTGCCTTCAACGGCAGCAGAACACAAACCAATCCAAGCATGAGACAGAAGAAGCCAACAGGAAATCGGAAGGGACTTCAGAGACAAAGGAAAGGCACAGGATCATCTCGAAGACCTGCAAGCCAGTGGCCGCTGAACGGCCCAAGATCGAATTGCCGAGCCACAGGGTTAATGGACAAATCCAGTTCATGAAGGACCACGCGCTTATTGGAAATTTTATTGGCTTCTGGTCGATGGGAAAGGCATTGCAAGGCTGGATCTCAGCCAAATGGAAGCCTAAAGGACATGTAACCCTGCAACTAGGACCTAAAGGGTTCTTCACAGTGATCTTTCTGTGCATAGAAGATAGAAACCGAATCATGGATCAAGGGCCCTACTTCTTCAATTCAACGAGCCTCTACCTAAGAGCATGGGTGGAAAGGTTCAACCCAGACAAGGAGGACCTTAGTTGGGCTCCAGTATGGATCAGGATGTACTCGCTTCCGGCGGAGTACTGGGATGAAGATTCTCTCAAGGACATAGGTAATGGATTGGGGGAGTATGTAAAATCGGCAGAGGAAATGAAGCTGCGTAGATACACCTCACATGCCCGTATTTGTGTCTTCATGTGCTTGGATAAACCCCTCCTAGACTCGGTAGGTCTTCTTCATGATGATTTTGAATGGGTTCAACCCCTAGATTATGAGCATGTTCCATTTCACTGCCGTAGATGCCATGCATTGGGTCATCTCTTCAGAGACTGTCCTCTCAATATCAACTCTGTCAATGTTGCACCATCGGGGAAGACTGTTCAAGATGGATTCACGAAAGTAGCCTCCCGTAAAAGATCCCACAAGAAGCCCCCCTCAGGGAAAAAACCCTTGCCGGATGTCGCCTCCCTTCCTTCAACCAGCAACAGTTTTGAGGTCCTCGCCGATCCCTCAGCTGGCCATCTCCTGCACACCCCCCCCCCCCCCCCGATCCTACGCCCTCAGCCCCCCTTTCCCTGTTGGCTCCCCCCCGGATTCACCCAAGAAGGCAAGCATGAAATCCGAGGAAAAAGAGAAAGACATGGAGGTTGATGATATTCCCAGTCAATCCTTAAGCCCTGCTTTCACTGTGGATGAGGAAAATCAAGGACAACAAATGGAGGAAGAACCTGAGAGCATTGACCTAAATGATCTTGATACCATGGTGATGGAGTAATTCTGTAGGAAAAGGGATTATGATAAAATATCAGAGCTCCAGATCAGCAAACTGGAAGTCATCATCTCCAGAGCTTACCAGCAGCAGTAGCTTGGCATCCAACCAGGCAGTCATTGGGATGTAGGCTTGCCTCCCAAGGATTCCGAAAAGCGAGGGAGAAGAATAGATCTCCAGCGAACCATTGTGTTAGGGAACATTCTGGTGGAATCAGGCAGGTATGCTAAGCCAACCAAGTACTACAAGCCCACCCACAACAGTGAACCATGAAGCGGATCTCATGGAATATAAGAGGGCTCAAAATCCCCGGGAAATGAAGATTAATAAAAGATATGATTAAGCAAGAGCAGCCACAAATTTTCTTTCTACAAGAAACTAAGTGTAATAGTACTACTATCAGAAATATTCTATCCATAGCTTGGCCAGGATGTCACTTAGTGGCAGTGGATGCCAAAGGGGCTTCGGGAGGGTTGCCCATTGCTTGGAGCACCCAAGCGATTGAGCTAAAAGACATACATGCAACACATCACATGATTCAAGCAACCTTTCACATAGTAGGCACCAATGTGCATGGTCACTTGACCAACGTATATTTTCCCCAAGTAGCCAGCAAAAAAATTCCATCTCTTAATACAATGGAAGACCTCAGCAGCAATAGAGTCCATCCGTTGTGGATTATAGGGGGAGAATATAACATGATAACCAAGATTGAAGAGAAGAAAGGGGGGCGAGCAAGACTGGAGTAGGAGGTTGCCCACTTCAAGGATTTCATACATAACAATGCTCTTATCTATATGCAATTTTACAATGGTACGCATACATGGAGCAACCGTAGAACTGGACGGCAGCAAATTGCACCCAAACTTGATAGATTCCTCCTTTTTGACAACATAGTGCATCTAGGCGAAGATCTCTCGGCTTCAATTCTCCCATACTTAGGCTTGGATCATTGGTCGATCGCCCTCCAATGGCAAAGACCAGGTGATGTAAAAAGGTGACCTTTTCGCTTCGAGGCTTTCTGGCTCTCACACCCCGCATTCAAAGAGTTCATCAGATTAGTATGGACCTCCTTTCCCCCACCAGGCGGTTCAAAAAATTTTCAGTTCCAGCAAAAACTCAAATTTCTCAAGGCCCAAATCAAGAATTGGAACAAAGAGACATTTGGCAACATCTTTCAAGCCCAACAAAATTTAAACAAGGAGATGGCAGAGCTCCAGCAACACATCATCTTAGAAGGACACAACGAGGAAACTCTGGCTCAGGAACTGCGCATTCATAACCAATTAGAGGAACGAAGGAAGCAGGAGGAAATCCTATGGAGGCAAAAATTTAGGATTAAATGGCTGAAAGAGGGAGAAAGGAACACTAAATTCTTTCATCGAACCACAATACAGCGAAGGATGCACAACACCATCTCGTTCATTTAGAATCTAGAGGGGGAGAGATTGGAAAATCATGAGGAGATAGAGCAGGAGTTCCTTAGGCACTTCCAGCAGGTTCATCAAGAACCCCAACTGGATAGAACACCGGCCATAGACAAAATCATCACTAATGTGCCCAAAATCATCACAGCAAAGCACAATGAACTTCTCCTATGTCCTATCATGCAACATGAGGTAGACACAGCTATGCAACAGCTCAAGGAAGGTAAAGCCCCTGGCCCGGATGGCTTTACCACAACATTCTTCCACTCCTTTTGGGATCTGATAAAATAAGAAGTCTGGCAAGTGGTGGAGGAATCGCGTACTCAACACTGGCTTCTTCCCTCCCTCAATTCTACCTTCATGGCGCTTATCCCCAAGGAGGAGATCACCAGAACACCGGACAAATTTAGGCCAATCGCACTATGTAACATCATATACAACGTGATATCCAAGGTGATCGCCAACAGGCTGAAGCCGTTTCTACCCATGCTCATCTCGTTGGAACAGTCGGGCTATGTAGAGGGAAGACAGATTCTAGACGGAATCATCCTCTCTCATGAAATCATACAGTCCCTCAAGCACTCCAAACAAGTAGGTATGATCCTCAAGCTCGATCTCTCAAAATATTTTGATAAGCTTAATTGGTTATACATTCAAAATATGCTATCATCTTTCGGTTTCTCACCTATGTGGGTGCGTTGGGTGATGAGCCTCATATCTTCCTCCTTTTTCTCCATCCTCATTAACGGCATCCCCTCCCGTCCCTTCAAGCCATCCAGAGGTATCAGACAAGGTGATCCTCTTTCCCCTTTCCTTTTTGTGTTGATGGCGGAAGGCCTGGGTCGTCACATTAAGCAAGCCCTCCTCTCCAAACGACTCAAAGGTTTTTCCATCCACAATCTGCCAGCGATTTCCTACCAACTTTGTGGACGACAATATGCTTTTTGGGTACCCTTCTGTTCAGGAGGCCTCTCCTTTTAAATCCCTGATGAATTATTTTTCAGAAGCCTCAGGTACCAACATCAACACGGCTAAATCCCAGATTTACTTCTTCCACACCCCCCCGGTCACTCAATTTGCCATTGCTCGTATTCTGGGTTTCACCATTGACTCCCTTCCCTCCAAATATCTTGGAGCCCCTCTAATAGCCTCCGCCTTAAAGCACGCCTCTTGGCGCATTCTCCTTGAGAAGCTAGAATCTCGCTTAAATCTTTGGACTCATAGAACTTTGAATATTTCCAGTCGATTGGTCTTAATCAAAGCGGTACTTTAGTCTATGCCTCTATACCTTTTTCCTATCTTGGCAGCGCCCAAATGGGTAATTAAAAAAATAAAATCCCTTTAGTGAAATTTCTTATAGGGCGCCACTGGAACCCATTGCAAATGGGCCTTGGTTAGATGGACAACAATCTGTAAGCCTAAAGAAAATGGAGGCATTGGTCTAAGGGACCCAAGTTACAAAAAATCAATCATGTGTGCCAAAATATGGTGGCAATGGATAACAACTCCCAACAAGCCATGGGCTACCATCTGGACAGACAAATATGCCAACCTCAGGCCACCAGAAGACCTGATCAGATACACCCCCATAGTGAAAGGTTCCTTAATTTGGAATGCCGCCAAACAACACTACTTAATGATCCAACAGCACATTTTTTGGGAAGTGAGGAATGGACATTCGGCGTGCTTCTGGATGGATGCATGGAATCAGCTACGAAAACTCCATAACATCCTTGAACAGAATCCACACAGATATAGGGAAGGACAGCTACAAGAAGAAGTTTGGCAGAATTGGACCCAGGACACGGATCAAGGATATCGACAATGGAAAAATAGCAATCGAATAATTGAGCATGCAGATCACCAAACTCAGCAGCTTCTGGAGAGGGAGCTCCAAAATCAGCCAATCGGATGCTCGAAGGACAAGGACATTCTTCATTGGGGCTACACTCCCAGGGGAACCTTCATAACCAAAGAGGCCTACAAGCTCTTATGCTTGGACTCGGAACCCCTAGATCCCATTTGGAGCCGAATTTGGACTCCAGGCATTTGGCCCAAGGTCTCTCTCTTCCTCTGGCTGGTGGGGCACTGCAAAATTCTAACCTGGGACAATCTCAGACGTAGGAATTGTCATGGACCCTCCAGGTGTTTCAACTGCAAAAATCAGGAAGAAACCTTTCAGCACCTCCTCGCTTCCTACCCTCTGGCCAAACAACTGTGGGACAAAGCTAGCTTCTGATGTCAGAGAAATTGTAGAGGATCAGTAGACATCCCCGAATCCCTGCGTCAATGGCACCAGACCCCCTACAAAAGTGGGATTCTCAATCATCTTTGGAGAATAATCCCTGGTCTCCCCCTTTGGATGATTTGGAAAGAAAGGAACAAGTGCATATTCAAGGATCAAAGCTCCCCTCCAAAAATCATATGGGGCAATTTCTGCCACATCTTCCAGGAGACCTCGGCAATTGGAAAATGGGCGCAGGAAGACCTTCCATCCACCGACGCTAAAAAAGCCATATGGGCAAATTGGAATCTGAACCTCCAGCTGGAAACACACACACCTACCATGATGATGAGTAGCAATAGTAGGAAGGACTCTTGGACCCCTCCCCCTAAGAACTCCATCAAGCTCAATTTTGATGGCGCCTCTAAGGGCAATCCCAGAAATGCAGGATTTGAGGGTGTTTTTAGAGACTGCAAAGGGTCTCCAATCCTCATCTACTTTGGGAAAATAGGCTGGGACACCAATAACTCGGCGAAACTAGAAGGGCTTTGGCAAGGGCTCCTCCTCTCCAAGAAACTCAACTTCCAGCCCCTAGAGATTGAAGGGGACTCCCAAATTCTCATAAACATGGCCAAACAACTTCAAAACAGGACTCCTGCGAGGAAAATTGCTAAAAGCTGGAGGCCATAGAACACTTTCTCCACAAAAATCAAGCCATTATCTTCAATCATATAAAGAGGGAAGGAAACAAGGTTGCGGATCTCCTGGCTAATTTGAGAGTGGAAGCGAGACACACCATGTTATCAGGCACAACTGACATAATTCAAAATCATGATCATGCCCAGGAATACACCAGGCTGGTTCAAAACGATGCAGCTATCCTGGATGCAGGTGAATAGAGAGGCGATCAGTGTGATGGGACAGGGGTGGTGGGAGGCGGCTCGACACCTGCCCACCCTGTACGATATGTTTAATGTCAATCGGGGGAGGGAAGCCTGGCATGCAAGCCATTACAATTTCCCGTTAAGTGCTACAGGATCCGCTGTTATGGCTTCCGCGCTCGCACGCTGTGACCTGCAAGCGATGGTGGCCTCCATCAATGAGGCAGTTATGGTGTGGATTAATTGAGAAGAGGTAGACAATTATAAGGAGGGGCATGGTAATGCAAGCGCGGTGCAGCGAGGTGAGGTGTTGAGCTGGGTCTTCTTTGTCAATTCTGAGCCTAAAGCGAAGATGCTATGTCTGGTTTTTCTAATTCTCTCCAGGGTACTGGCCGGAGTTCTTGCTCTGGGAGGTGGCCTCTGAGCATACCACCATCAATTTCAGGTTTCGGGAGAATTGGTCTTGTATCGTGCGAAGAATTGGAAGAGGACGGGGGGGATACTGAAGAAAAACGCCTCTCCGGTCCTATTCGTTCTTATCCCATCTCTGTTGGTTCTCAGGTTTTAAGTTTAGAGTTTGGCGGCATTCCTTCTGGTATGCTATCCGGCTCTGGGAGGAGGCCTCTGATTTTTTCTTCCCTTAGCTCGAAACTCCTATACATTTTCCCTGTTCTGTGCTCGATCTTGGAAAGGGGTGGGTGGAAGACAGTGGAGAACAAGCCCTCATGTCTTGTTCAGTCCTCTCCCACCTCTGTCGGCTTTCAAGATTTTAGTGTGGTGTTTAGTGAATATCCATTTGAGGCCCTTCCCATTATGGCCCATCTTCGACAGAGAATGGGTTGCCACCGAGGCCAACCCAGGCACGCCCCCAACGACTCCACTTCGGACTCGCCAACCACCAGCGAGTTGTTCACTGGGCATTATCCAAGCACCCGCAGTGGGCGTGAAAGGCGCCGCGTCTCCAATCCACCTCCAGGCCCACCTTCAACGACTGGGTCAACCATTTTCACTTTCAACAATTCGCTTCATTAGCCATAGGTCACTACACACATCTCTGTGGTGCTTTATGAATCCATGCAATTGGAAGGCTCTGATAGTCATACGGGAGGTTCGGGAGTTGTTGTTGGTCCTCTCCCTACATTCCAGCTTGGCATTTGTATGATGCCACAGCATGCTTGAGCTGAACCAGGAGGAGGTATTCAGGACACGGAGATGTAGCCTGCCAATCCCGGTCCTTCGGCTCAGTTCAATGCTCCTTTTGAGGATGAACTGGAATTCGGCTGGTGCTGAATTGTGGAGGAGCGGCCTGATGAGTAGCATGCTTCTGCTGAAGGTGGTCTTCCTTCTTTTTGATCAAGTTTTGGCTATCCTCGAGCTGCTTCTTAGTCATCTGGGGTATGGGTATCTTCTGGTTTCTTATGTATGGGTCTCCTGGTTTTTGTTCGGGATGTATGGGACTCCATGGGTGGTTTTAGAACATGGTCATGTGTTTCGTTTTCCTCCAGAAGGAGGCTAAATTTAGTTTTTGGAATGATGGCTCTTATCAGAGCAATGTACTGACTTCGGTCACTATGTAAATACCTTCTCTCTTTCTTAATAGAATTAAATTTACTTAGAAAAAAAAATGCATATAATGCAAAAATTGAAATCTAAACTAATATTACTAAGAAGTTGTCCATATGTCCTCTCCAATGAAATACCTTTATTTAATATTTAGGTGTTTTCTAATCATTTACATAAATAGTTATTCTTGAAAATAGGATAATAATCTCACTTTATTTGGAAATAATATGGTGGAACAAATTGTGGCTCAGTAGTGATGTTAGTTGGAGTTGAGACAATTCAATTTTCTATATTGTATAATTATCGTGGATTCATTTTAGCCGTTTACATAAGGTTTATTAAAATAATAAAGGAATTCTAATCACTTATCTAAAATACAAACGATTAATATTAATCACCAATATTTGGAAAGATTTAAAAATAATTTAAAAGATAAAAATAAAGAGAAAATAAAAACATAAATTATCATGCTCTATACTTCAAAATTTTATGGATGAAAAGAGCTATTATTAATGTACTATGCAATGTATGGGATTAGAAACAATGAAACATATTATATAGGAATCTTCATTTGCAAGATTTTGTTAGGTTTTGGTTGAATCTCAATCCATTGGCATTTTATAGGGCTATTTACAATTTGGTCGTTGGAAATTTTTTCATTTATAACTTGATGAGACAAAAAAAAACATTATTGATTAAAGACGTTAAACTATTAAAACTAAATTATTATTAAAATAAACACAAACACACACACACACACACATTTCCTTTGTTTTTATAATTATTATATATACAATATTTAAAAAAACAAAAAAACATTTATTTATAAACATGACACCACAAAATTATCACCAATCATTTGCCATATCCCCATGACAATCATTTAAAAAGGCTATGTAGCCAACTTGTTAAACCAACTTTTCATATTTTGTAAGACATTTAGAAAATTATAGTCTTGGTGAACAATGATAAAAGAGGTTGAATAGTGATGTTAGTTGGACTTGAGATAATTCAATTTTATATCTTATATAATTGGTTGTAGCACCCACTTGGACTATGTAAATAATTGTCATTTACTTTTCCTATGCAAAATTTGGCAAACTCTAGACACGGTAAATTTTAGGAAAAAGGGAACCTTAAATGTTAAAATTATTTTGATTGTTTTATTTTAAAGAAATATAAATATACAATTATTATGCTAAGTAAGGGAATTACAAGAGAAGATCCTAAAAAGAAATTATTTAAAATTCCAAGCAGTTGAGACAATTATTTCCTCTTCCCTTATAAATTAAAACATCTCAGTTGAGGAGAAATCCAAGGGGCGGGAGAAGGGAGAGAGACCTGAGGCAAGAAAGAGCAGAGGGGGAAACCTTGAGCAGGATGCTACCAAGGAAAAGTTTAAAACTGCTAAGGGTGTTCTTAAGCGGGACAAGGAGCCAATGGAATCCATGAAGCTTAATGTTCTTAACTGGACTGGGAATCTCGAGGTATAAGGAAAAATATATTTTCTACAAGAAACTCTGGAAATTAAAGAGTCTAAGGGGGGGGGGGAATTAGACGTAATCTCCAATCTCATGATTGGGTGGAGGAATCTTCTTTCAAGACTAATTCCCTTATAGGCGAAATTATGTAGATAAGTATCTTGTGATTTTAAATATGTTGTCATATTGTTTAAAAGAAAGAATGTTGGTGCATAGTGACTTATTATTAGTTTGTAAGAATGTTGGTGTTTATTAACTTATGGTCATTCTATTCTGAAGAAAGAATGCTAGAGTATAATCTTGCTATGTTAATAGGAAACAAGAATTCTATTGTTATAGGATGAATGTTGACTGGTATATATATTCTTCTTTTGTTAAATAAAATGGTATTATAGGTTATCGAACATATGTAGATAACTGCTTTATGCTAAGGAAAGAGGAAAAATAATCAAAGAATTGATACGAGTGTGATAAACCCTTACAGGTCCAAGAAAATGTAGGAACCCTTTACCCTACTAGTAAAAATAATTTATGCATCTTTGTAGAACAAAAAATCAAAAAAATCAAGGAAATGACTCTGGAAAATAATTTAATTGTCATATTTATTTCAAGAAATAAAGGATATGGAGTTGGAAACAAGCAAAGTGAGCGTTCGAACAATGTTAGGATCAGGAACATCTAGGATAGATAAGTCAGTGTTGGTGGAAGCAGGTTATGTCTTATTCTGGAACCAAGGGCCCCAAATAGAGAGAAATCCCTCTCCCTAATCTTAATAATTACTGAAAGTACCAAGGGTCGGGTGGGACAAATCCTGACGAAGGTTAGGTTTCGTCCACTCTGCGGTATGGGTAAAAGTATTATGAAGTAAGTATAATTGGAATAAACATAACATTCATTGTTAAATAACCAAAAAGAAAGAGCTTAAGAATGACCATAAATACATACATATAACAGTAAGAGAAATTTCACTAGAAAAGTTTAGCACAAACCCTAACACAACACCGGTTACAGAATTACGGTAATCAAGAGAAGTTCATGTCAACCAAAAAACTAAGCTTAATTTAAGACAAAGGAATAGAGATAATTTATATGTACATGCATAAAGAACATTGTGGAACCCCAATATCACTAAAAAAAGGAAACATTTCAAGTTGATAATAAATAAAATGAAGAAAAGAAAAAATAATTATTGATATATAAAGTTTCAAAAAATATTTATCAACACTACTACAATTATGATATCAAACCCCAATTTTGGGGTTACCACTATGCAACTTTGCGTATAAAGAAAAAAATTGTATATATCAAGGTTCACAGGAATCCCTAGAACCGTAGTCCATACATAGGAATATTTTTCAAGACCTCAAGAAATGCACTAACTCTCCAAGGGTTTTTATGTAAAATTTAAAAATGTAGTCTGGCCTAGCATTACAACCATGAATAGGTAAATAAAATGAAGCTAAGAGTAAGGCCTGTAGACTTAATTATCTAAAACCCTCTTACAAATAAGAGCAAAAAATTTGTGCACCTAGAGTAGGAATAAACCATGTGTAAGATAATATGGTTGTGGAATTTCTGAGGAGAACCATTAGAAAGAATAGAAAAATCAAACTAGGGTTTTAACCCTCTCACTTGCATGGAAGCCACCAACAAATTAAAGGTTAAATATTTCTTGGAATCCTAAAACCCTCCAAATGAGGACGTAAAATTTTAAGAAGCGTACGAAATATATAATTGAAAAAAAAAAGGTACCTGGAAGGTAGCATCACTGTAATGGAACCATGAGTTAATGAACCCTTGTATCAGGAAGAGATGGAAGTTATGAATCAAAAGAGTTTCTCATCGAACACTAGAGGAAAGGATTTTTAGACTCTGGCCTTACCTAACAGAATAAAAACCCACCATTCCGGGAAGCAGTGGCCTATACAACCTCTTTCCCAATGCGATACTTGCAGCATCTGTAAATATCCATCAAAATTTTATAACTATTTAGACCGTGGAAATGACAAAGAAAATTTTAGCCTTACTTACCAGCAAAATCTCAACAGATTACCCCAAACAGGAGACCTTGGCATGGTGGTGATGTTGCAAAGTGGCTATGGTGAGTAGTCAAAGTGAGATGGTCGATGAGAGATCAGAAGTGAGGGTGGTTACCCTTAACTGACACATCAAAATGTTGACCACTCGATCAAAACCCTAGGATATGAATGATGAAGGGTGAGCCAGGTGTACTGCACTATAATTACTCAAAAGAAGTGACAAGTGCATAGGTTGCAGGCTCTAGAATTATCCAAAGTCGGTAGTCATGCATAAAACCTTACGCTAGTTACCTAGTGTGCAATACAACCGAACCCTCTATGTATACCTCAAACCAAAGTTCCAACTATATAGATAGGGGGATGTATATTATTCCTTTGGAGGGGTATATTATATGTGTTATATTAAAAACTAACATCACTAACCTTCATTTGTATAAATATAATTTTTTATTAACAATAAATTATGTGATACACATTAGAATTTTGTTGTTAAAATATATTAATAGTTGTGAAGGGTTAACGATCAAAAAAAATGTTTTGAGGTTGATGGATGTTACAAGTGTTATCATAGCCACGTTTCAAATTTGTGGCTTATATGGGTAATCAAGTAACATCTATATATATATAATAATATATATATATATATATATATACTAATATTATATATATATAATATTATATATATATATATTATATCATATTATATATATATATTGTTCATAGAGAAAGAACGATGAGAAGAGGAGTAGGGAGTATACAACTAGTAAGACCAATAGTAGAATTTGGCCCTACACAAATGGCAGGAGTTAATCCAGAAATGTGGGTTCAACTAGGAAGAGAAAATAAAAATCCCACTACTATGTTGATGGAAACAACTCAACAGCTAAGACCTGAGATGGCTCACCTGCGGGTTGATCATGAATAACTGATGCAGGACCAAGAACGGATTTGAAAATCCTATCTGTTTGGAAAAAACATAAGAACTCTATATGAAGCCCTGGTAACGAAGACAAAAAAAAGGAGCAAAGGCAGGGAGGTGAAAATATGCTAGTGGGGAGTCAAAACCAAAGATTGGAAGGGGATAAAGGTGAAAATGAGAAAGAAATTGATAATGCATTAGCCCCTAAAATAAATAAGAAGCATAAAACAAAGTTAAAAGGGGGATTTAAGAAATTTAAGCCTCATACCTTTGATAGCGAAATACAAGAAGTTGTTGAAGCCTTCCTGATTAATATGAACAAATGTTTTCATATTTATAAATATGACAATAACTTGAAGGCCAAATTAGCATTGTACCAACTTCAAGGGAAAGCCATGATATGGTGGGAAGAGGTCAAAGTTGTCCATGCAATTGACGAGCATAAGGTGACTTGGGGAGAATTTCAGAAGTACTTCAAAGAAAAGTACTTGATTGAGTGATTTTACTAGGACAAAGAAAAGGAGTTCCATGATCTCTGATTGGGACAACTTTCTATGAATGAATTTGTGATGAATTTTGGCATCCCTATTGAGATAGGTACCTTACATGCGTGATGAAAATGACAAAGTGTAGTGTTTTATGAGTAGCCTACCAACATTTATGAAAGAACACTTGGTGTTTGATAATCCTAAAACTATGTACGAGGCCATTCAGAAAGCATGGATTTGCTATCAACAAATGAAACAAAAAGGGGAAGGAAGAAAAAAATTCCTTAATAAGAAGGGGAAAAAGATCTCCCAAACTATTAAAAATGAAAACATGGAAATTCCATAAACATGCATAAGAATCAGTACAACATAGCTCCAGGGAAGAATCAACAAAAGTTTCGATCTCAAAATGAACCAAAACAAGTGGAATTATCTAGTAAGCCAGAAGTTAGCCAATCCTAAAGACCTCCACTAGAGCAGATCATACTGCCAATATTTAGGAGGGTTCCATAGTTGGTGTGGTAGCTAGAAGTATGGCTAAAATTAATGTTTCTTTGGAGGATCATCAAGCATAATATCAACATACCATGATTGAATTTGAAGGTAATATATATAATCATGTTGTGTTTATTATGATTGATCGAGGAGCAAGCGTAAGTTACATAAGTCCTAATATAGTTGAAAATTGTCATTTGCAAACTCAAAAATTTAAAAATCTTTGGTTGGTGCAGTTAGCTAGTGGGGAAAAAAGATGAGTGTAAACTAAGGTAGATAATTGTCCTATTGAGATAGCAAGCCAGCAAATTAATATAAATTATAATGTACTACCCCTAGGGTCTTATGATGTCTTAATTGGTATGGATAGGCTAGGAAATTGGTCCCTCGTAAACTGAAAATATAAAATTATTTAGTTATCTCACAGAAGAGGGTGTTAGACAAGAGAATAAAGGAGTAATAAGACATATTAAATTGCAACCAACTACTGCCTCTCAGTTTGGAAAATGTATTAGGAAGGGGTTTCAAATCTATGTTGTTCAGGTAGGATATACCAATTCAAAAGATAATGCAACCACCTTAGAGAATTTTCCAGTTATGCAAGATATTATTACGGATGTGTTTCAAGAGGAAATTCTAGGGCTACCTCCCAAGCGAGATAAAGACTTTACCATAGAGTTGATTCCCGGGGTTGTACTTGTGTCCAAGACCCCTTATTGAATAAGCATACCTAAGGTAACTGAATTAAAGATGCATCTACAACAATTGCTTGACAAAGGCTATATTCTTCCAAGTGTATCACCTTGGGGAGCCTCTGTGTTGTTTGCAAAGAAAAAGGATGGTGTTATGAGACTTTTCATCGATTATAGGAAACTCAACAAATGGACCATTAAAAATAAATATCAAATGCCAAGGATTGATGACTTGCTTGACCAAGACAAAGTTGCCACGATATTCTCTAAAATTGATCTGCAATCAGGTTATCATCAGATAAGGATTAAGGAAGAAGACACTCCTAAAACAACCTTTAGAACTCGATATGGTCATTACGAGTTTGTGGTTTTACCCTTTGGGATTGCTAATGCCCCAAAAACTTTAATGAGTCTTATGAATGGTATTTTCCACCCTTACCTTGATAAATTTGTCCTAATTTTTATTGATGATATTTTAATATATTCCAGGAATATAGCAAAACATAAGAAACATCTACAAATAGTTTTGAAAACGTTGTGGGAACACCAATTATATGCCCAATACAACAAGTGTGACTTTTATAAAGATCAAATACAATATCTAGGACACATAATTTCTGTAGAGGGGATAATTGTTGATCTGGAGAAAATAAAAACTATTATGGAGTGTCTTGTTCCCAGTAATGTAACTAACTTTCGAACTTTTATTGGATTGGTAGGAAACTATCATCACTTTATTGAGGGATTCTCCAGAATAGCATATCTTACACCTTCTCTACAAAAGAAAGGAAAAGCCTTTAAATGGACCACTAAATGTCATCGTAGCTTTGAAAATTGAAACATTTGTTTACCTCAACCCCGGTACTAAATACTGCAAACCCATAAAAAGAGTGTGTTGTCTACACTGATGCATGTCAACGAGTGGGAGGAGTACTAATGCAAGAAGGAAAGGTAATTTCCTATGAATCTTGGAAGTTAAAAGAGAATGAACAAAGATAATTTGCATACAATTTGGAGTTAACTATAGTATTACATGTTTTGAAGGAATGGAGACATTATCTATTGACTAAAAAGTTCGTATTAATGATTGACCATAGTAGTTTAACTAGTTTCATTAAGAAACCAAACCTTAATGCACGACAAGCTAGATGGAGAGCTTTTTTAAGTGAATTATATTTTGATATTAGACATCTAAAAGAAAGAGAGAACCATGTAGCAAATGCACTAAATAGAAAGTCACATTACATGCACAAAATCTCCTATAGCTACGTAGAATTCAATTTCTCAAATCAATTTAAAGAAGTTAAAATTAAAGATCCATAGTACATGCTTTTATGGCAGCAAAACAAACAATCAAATGATTCTAAAAACTGGATTGATTTTTCCATAAATGAAGACAATTTACTGACTTTTAGGGGAAGAGTATATGTTCCAAATCAGATGATTGTTAAGCAACTAATATTGGTTGAATTCCATAGGAGCCCTTATGCAGCTCACCCTGGATATCAAAAAACATTTATTGTTGTAAAAGAATATTATTTTTGGCCAAGGATGAGAAGGACATCACTAAATATTTAGCCAAATACTTTGAGTGATAGAAAGCTAAGTTTGAGCACTAGCACCCAGTTGGTTTGCTCCACCCACTACCCGTTCCGTAGTGGAAATGGGATGTTATTACGTTAGACTTTATTACTAGTTTTTCCAAATGCAAGAGACAAAATGACTCAATCATTGTAGTAGTGGATAAACTTAGAAAGGAAACTCATTTCATCCCTATTTAATCCACATACAAAACTGTACACATATCAGACATATTTATGTGGGAAATCTTTCAACTTCGCCGAATGCCTAAGGTTATGATTTCAAATAGGGATGTAAAGTTCACATCAACATTTTGGAAAACTCTTTTCATTAGTTTAGGTACACAGGTTCAATTGAAAACGACATACCACCCATAAAAAAATGGCCAGACCGAGTGAGTAAACCAAGTGCTAGAAAATATGTTAAGAATGTATGTAATGCAACAATTGAGTAAGTGGGAGGAGTACCTTCACCTAGTGGAATTCACTTAGAATAACAGCTATCATGAATCATTAAAGATGAGCCCTTTTGAATTTATGGGAGAAGGTGTACGAAACAGGTTAATTGGAATAACCCTAAAGATAAACTACTTGTAGGACCTGATATGCTAGCAAAAATGGACCAAATTTTAAAAATGAATTAATTGAATTTGAAAGCTTCCAAAGATATACAAAAAGCATACACAAACAAGAAAATCACTTATAAGGAATACCAAGTCGAATACCATGTTTATGTTCGAATAAAACCCAAGAGGAGCACACTTCAATGGGGTGGATGTGTGTTGGCTTGATCGGCCCTGGCCCAGGTTCAGCGTTAATTAGCCAAGAAAATCCCTACACTACTGGCCCTTTAGGCATCAATCTGTGGAACATGGACTGAAGTCTCACCCGAAGCAGTATGGGGGGGTTTAGGAACCAAGTTTCTGCACCCAGAGATGGTAGTGATGTCGATTTATACCCTAAAACTTCCTTTGCACAGGTCAATAAGCCTTTTTAGGGCTTATATATATACTTCTCTTATACATCCTCTAGACCGCCGCGAAGGTCTACCACTGTCCTTCGCGTACCCTAGATAGTTGAATCAAACACTTACGTGCCTCTCTAATTACTCTTACTTTTGTATTTACCCAGATTAGCTGAAGTATTTGATAACTTCAACATGCATTAAGATGATCTTTGTGTAAATAGATATTCTAACTTGCAATCATATAACAAAGCAACACATATGCATTCATGCATCAATACAACATTAAAACATAAACCCAATATTCATCATAAAATAATCACATGAATTTATAACAGAAGTAAAATAGATCACACATTGATAAACTAGAGTAATTCTCTTTATTAATGCTTCAGATCTTCTTTACAAACTCTAACTGCCTTGTGCACACATCTGCAAGGGTCCACGCACTCAGCTGCAGACTTATACCCTAGGCCTCTGCGCACACAACTCCGGAGCCTCTTTCCTATGCTAGGACTCTTCACTCTTAGCTGTCACAGACCCATTACATTCATCAACAACTCAAAACATACCAAGAATTGCCTTAGACTCTTCTAAGACTCTCCTTTTTATACACTCCCATGGTCCGCTGACCATGGGTAGATATCTTATAGCCGACACAAGTTACATTAAAGAAGGGTGGAAACCACTTTTGACACTTTACATATTTGTGCTCCGTGACCACAAAATGCAGAGACTTTACACTTCTTATACAAAAACTTGGGCTTTCTGCCCCAAAACTTGGGTTTTTAACCCCAAAATTGACTCTAGGGGACCCGTTCCCAACCGTCCCCCAACACAAATATGGTGACTTGCCCCCAAGTCACTCTACTGGCGCAGAGATCTTGTCAGGAAGACCTTCCAGCTCCACTTTCTCCACTGCAACTTTGGTGGTACACTGCGTCGTCACTTGCTTAACCTACTCCACCAACTGCTCTATTGTTAATCCTATGATATATGCCTTGATTTTATGTTGTGTTTCCTACAGGCTAGGGAAAAATCCCTCAATGGTGGCAATGAGCACATATGAATCATCCATCCAAGGCCCTAATCTAGCCTTCACTACTGCCTCTCTTCGTTCTGTTGTGTCCACCTGTTCCTTCAGTCCCTTTTCTTCCTACAGCTTGGCCAACCTCTGTGTGATGGTGATGGTGCATGCAATCTCTCTGACCTCATCGTACCTCTGTTGTAATTCCCTCGCCTCGGTCTCTAACCTTTGCAGGTTGGGATCGTCCTGCAGACTGGTAAGTACCTCAAGCGACTGCTCAAAGAGCATGGTGCAATATGTTACCATGACATCTATTGCAACAACTGCACCCTTGACAGTTGCCTCGCACTACTCTTTGACCTCTGGTGGAGTTGAAGGTTGGGCCTTCCACTCAATCTCTTTGATCTTAAGGTTCAACTCAAACTGAACCTTGGCCAACTTTGTCTTTGTGTCGCACATACCTGCAGCGAGCTTCTGAATTTTGGCCTTCACTGGTGCTTCTTCTAGTATATGCAACTTCGGAATGGTTCTGCATGCTTCAGCGACTACTGCCACAGTGTGCTCATTCTTCTGCTACACCTTCTTCCATGTGTCAATTTCTGAAGTCTTTTCAACTAACATCTACACATTGTTTACGTTTTGTTCACTGATCACACTCAGCGTGCGCTACTCTCGAGCCTGAAGTTCTGCGATCACACTTGCTTTCAAAGTGTGAAGGGCTTCATTGGGGAGCGCGGTCAACTTCAACCCAACCTTCTTGAGAGTGCTAACAGTAGCCATGTCAACTTTCGCATCTGTATTCAAAGCTCCATCTGGCAGCGCGACGGCCTGAGGATCCAAGGAGCGAACAATCTCCACTGCTTCAAAGGTTCCTAGTGCCAAACTAGTCAATGCCACGTTGCCCTGCCCTTCACTGGTCTGCAATTGAGTAGTTTCAATCTACAGCTCACGAAGACCCATCTGAATGGAAACTAAGGCTTGCTTCTGCTACTGCTCAAACTGCTACAGCAGTTCTATGGTCACATCCCTTACTTTATCTACGATGTCGTCAAGTCACCTTCTATCAAGGTGATCAGGTTGAGCGCTGATTTACTAGCCATGGAATTCTTCTGTAGCCCTTCTTTCTCCTGCTCTCGAGTGCATTTTATCTGGAATTGAGTACTCTCTTGGTCTCCACCACCTAGTTCTGAGTTCTACTCTTCGTCCTCTAACTGCGGCGAAGGAGACCTTTGACTTTTTTCAAAGTCATGCTCTTCCACCCCTTCCTTCTCTTCGTCCTTCTCTTTTGCAACATGCTTTGCTCTGGATTTTTCCTCAGCCTCCTTTTTTCTCCTTTCAGCCAACTGCTGCATATTCAACTGGGTCTCTTCCTTCTTCTGCTTTCCTGCAGACTTACTAAACCTAGCTAAAAAATATGAGGTCGTGCGCCACTCTATTGGCCAACACTTAAGGACCACTGCAATTGCATCATCTATGACAAGGTATGGGATATATATCATACAACTTCTGCTCAGGGTCCTTCCATGCCTAGATGGAGATACAATGGAAGTTTTCTTTGAACTCCACATATCCTGACAACTGCTCAAAGACAGTTGGTGATAGCTGCGGCTTGGGGTTTATCACAGTTCAGATGCTTGCCTCCATCAACACCCAAAATATGCTACTGTCATTCACCCTTTCAGCATCCTTTGTGACCCAGAGCGAAGCGAACTTCGCTGCTTCTGGCAGATCTGATGCAATCAGAGGAAACTAACTTTCCTCTGGTAATTCCCATGTGAGCAGTATGATTGATAGGAAAATCCATGCGTAATGGAAGGTCTTACTCTGGTCTTGTGCTTCTTTGCAGTTCATGAGGAACTCACTGCAGAGGTAGCGCACCTAATTGAATTGTATGCCCTCCGCGCACTGGGCTGCTAATGACACAACTAGTGTCGGCACTTCATCTGCGCAACACTTCCTCATTATTTTCCCAGCCAAGATCTATGTGCCTACCTTAACCGCAGGGTTGGTTATGCTAGAAATTGAGTAGCCACACGGTTTCTTCACAAGCTTAAACTTATCCTTCATTCTCTCGGCGAGGTCACATTCACCCAACTTTCCACCAAATGCCTTAGCCGGATTCAACCCTGAGTGTGGGTGAAATGTGATCCTATGGATCAACATATCAGTGATTGGTATTGTTTCTCCTAACCACAGGCACCCGTCATGCACCAAGCATAACAATTATTTGATCACCATCACAGTTATGGGCATGCAGTTGTAATGCGGCACCCATAGCAGGTTCAACAGTCCTGCCTTGTCCACCCCTCTAATCCACTTCCTCGGCTCTAGCATGGTGACACCAGAATCTTTATAGAAGATGCAGGTCATAAATGTATCAGTCGCCAAGTGGGGGAACCACTCAGTATCCACCAAGTCCCAATCCTCTAACTTCAGATGTGGGAGGCACACCAAGCGCAGAGCTTTGAATGTGATCTGGTCTGGCAGCAACGGTGTGTTAAGTAAAAATTTTCCCTGATCTGGGTCCTTTGGGACCTTCACCTTGCCTTGGCATGGAGGGATGTATTCTAGTAGCTTGGAAATAGGTTCTACCCCCTCAATATCGATATCCTCTACGCCCATACTAGTTTCTTCTACGCCCTCATCCTTTCCTAGGTCTACCACCTTGCCTTTCTCCTGCGCGGTAGGTTTCTTCTTCTTCTAGTGCTTCCTTGGCAACTCACGCACCGACTGTGTCACTTTCTGCTTGTCTTTCTTTGTCTTAGGCCCCTCTTTTGTTGTTGTAGGCCTCGGACTGGGTGAACTCAACAACTTTGGCACTTTTGTGAGCACTTCTACACTTATGAACTCAGGGGAAACTCCCTCAGAGGCCATCGATCCTCCAGCACTTTCGGTTTCCATGGGCGCCGACATGAGGCTAGTAAGGAGCTCCTGGGTTTCCTTAGGAAAACTGTCAAACACTGAACTGGCCACCAAAGCCTCAAAACTCTCAGGTTTCATGTGCAATTGATAGCTCGACATCTCAATTCTCAAAATGCAAAGTATTTTTCGTTGGGCGGCCATCTGTAATTTATAGGAAAATTCAAATTCAAATCCGGCTGTTCCCCCAAAATCCATTCATAAATTCTAGATTGGCGGCAAAGATTTTCAAATATCTCGCATTTTAATTCTGCCTTAAATGTTGCCCCCCCGCTCCTCTTAGTGATTTTCTCACTGTCAAATCATGAATAGTGGCTATTACGGTCACTTTTCAGTTTCCCTATGCGATTCCTCCTCCTATAGCGCAACTCCCCTCGTGCTTCTACTGATACAGTGGCGTTCCTCCTTTCCATGCAGTCCCCCAGTTGTGGAGCTCTACAAACCGGGAAATGTAGTTTATAGTCCCGCACCTCCTTTCAGCTTCCTAGAGGAAGATTATGTTTCCACCATATAGTCATCTACCCAGATCCCCGGTGTATGGCTTCAATCGACTGCCATTTACCTTCCCTAGAAATGGATCTCCATTCAAATTCACCAGCTGAACTGCTCCACCATCGGTAATCTCCTTGATGACATATGGCCCCAGCCAATGCATCCAAAATTTTCCTGGATATTTATCAAAATTGCTATCATATAATAACACTAAATTGTTTACCTTGAAGGTGCGCAGTTTGATGTGACGATCGTTCCATGCCTTTTCGCGCTCCTTTTGACTTGCTGGTGGAATCCAGCAAAAAATTTATCCTCTTCCAGCTCTATCAACTGCACGAGCCTCTCTTCTAGGGCTCTGTGATTGGCCATTCCTATGAATGATGCTATGTGCAGACTAGGTAAAATGTACTCCATCGGCACCACAGCTTCTACGCCTTAAACTAGCCTGAAAGGCATTTTTCCAATCAGTTTTTTCCAAGTCGTTCTGTAAGCCCATAGCACCACAGGTACATGCACATCCCAGTCATTTTTTTGTGCATTGCAGACCTTCATCATCACGTTCTCCAATATCTTATTAAATGCTTCAAGCATCCCATTAGCCCGCGGGTGATATGGCGTACTATTTTGGTGATAAACTTGGAATACCTCCATCAATGCGTTGATCGTCTCATTAAGGAAATGCGTACGACAATCGCTCATCAAAATTTTTAGGCAAGCAAACCTAGTCAACACATACTCAAAGATGAACTTTGTTGTTGTTGCCCCTGTACAATCCTTCACAGGTTGCGCCCCTGCCCACCTGGTCAAACACTCAGTCGCTGTGATGATGTATCGTGCACTCGTCTTCCTTCCTGGAGGTTGAATTGGTTATACAAAGTCAATCACCCATTTCTCGAATGGTTGTAATGACATATGTGGTTTTAGAGGTAGCCCATCCCTCCACGATGGCTTGCCCCTCCTCTAACATGCATAAAATGCTTTACAATAAGCCTTGGAATACTTACACAGCGTCGGCCACCACAACCCGATGCGTAAAATCTTATGTGTTGTTGTTTTTCATGCATAATGACCTCCCACAGCTCCTCCATGAGCTTCAGCGAGGATGTTATTTTGTTCAAACTTAGGCACATAATGTCACAGTATTTCATCCGAGCTCATTTTATATAAATGTCCTGCAATGACAGAAAAGTCTGTCACGCGCACCATCAACTCCTTTTGTTGACTAGTATACCCCTCTAGAGCCATCCCTGTTGTCGGCAAGTGTATGATATCTGCAAAGTGATTATCTGCGACACGCACTACAAAGAGTTTAGCGTAAGGAAATCCTTCCTCCAAATTAGTAGGCTCCTCTCCTGTTTCAATGCGCGATAGATGATATGGTCCTACGTTCAATGATCATGTCTTCAAAATGACTTCAAAATCATATTCCTGAAACAGCAGCAGCCATCTGCATATCTTACCCCCCAACGCAGGCTTGTTAACCAGGTACTTCAATGCAGAATGGTATGTATACATCTTGAAGCATCCGCCTAAAAAGTAATGTCTGAACTTCTAGAGCATGTACACCATAGCCAACCCTTCGCACTCTGTCGTTGAATAGTTCTTCTCAGCTTTAGACAACTTTCTACTTACAAATGCTATAGGGTCATCCAAATCTCCCTCATCGGCCTATGTCAATACTTCCCCCAGCACAATACATGACACGTCCAGATGCACGTGAAATTCCTTCTTCCAATCTAGGAAGACTAGGATTGCCACGGTGACCATTTTCTCCTTTAACACATCTAGGCTCTGCCAACATTCTTCACTCCAATAGAATGTAGCATCCTTCTTGAGCAGCTTTTCCATTGGTGCCTCTTGATGAACTTTCAATAGTATCATGTATGCCCAAATATTGCACGCAGTTGTTTCACACTTCTTGGCACCTCCAAATTAATTATAATTGCGTTCTTAGTAGGGTCCACCATTAAGCCCTGTTTGCACACTACATGACCCAGCAAGATTCTGAAAAGGACACAGAATGGAAATTTCTTTAAATTTAGCGTGATCTAATACCTTCGACATGTATCTAGCATTAAGCGTAGACTATCCACGTGGTGCTTTACCAGTCCAAACATCGTCCAATCATCGAAGTATACCTCCAAAAAATTTTAAATGAAGTCTTTGAATGCCACAATGATTACGTGCGAAAAGATCGCCGACGCATTCTTCAGTCCAAAAGGAATTATAGTATATTGAAAGCATCCTCATTCAGTCATGAAGGTCATCTTACTCTTATCTTCATGCGCGGTCCTAATCTGATGATACCCCGAGAACCCATCAGTGAATGAATATGCTTCTTGTCCTCCTACATTGTCTAGTACTTCATCGGTGAACAGAGTTGGAAAGGGATCATGTGTGCAGGCGTCATTCAACTTCCTGAGATCTACGCATATCCTTATTTCATCCTTCTGCTTCTTTTCCTAAACTACTATTGGGCTC
>APFE030059569.1:31304-81631 GCA_000404065.3 Pinus taeda
CATAACTCCCAGGTCCCTTTTTATCCCTTTCAAATCAGAAAACTTCATAGGGAACAAGTCTTGGTATTCACAGAGCAATTCAGTGACTTTATCTACTATTGCATCATCCCAGTAGTCCCCAATCTTTAAAAATTTCAACTTGGCCTCTATCCCAATGTTCACTTGTCTTGTTTTAAGTGGTGCGGTGATATATGGATTTTGAATGTATGGTCCCTCAACTTCTCGGTGACCTTCAGTCTCTAGGATATTAATGTTCCTCGGATCCTCATCCTCTTCCTCAGCAGTCACATTGTAGCACTCCAACGCATGGCACAATTGGGTGGTCTAATCCAGTTGAATTAAGTCCAATGGATCCTGCAGTATTCTAAGGATTGTTGCCTTGACCTCCTGAAATGCCTCATCAATACATGCAAATCCATCCTCAAAGCTAAACATCATTAAGAATCATTGTTATGAAACATCCCATTCTTCAGTGCCATGGCAAAGCTCTATTTCCAACTACCAGTTCATCGGTATTATATCCAAAGTATGACAAAATAGATGCACCCATTCAGGCTGAGGCTCCATTCCATAAACCTTATTCCATTTGGCCAGGTGATCGCGTGGATCATCCCTTCCATCATATTTCTCTGTTAGCCTAAATTTTGGGTGACCAATACGCAATCTCATCATCTTTATGTACACGCGCCAATCATCAAAACTATCTTTGTGCGTACCCCACCATCTCACAGGCATAGCGTGCAACACCTAATCAAAGGCCTAGAACTGATGCTTCTCTGGCACTTCCCTTTTGAATGCATCCAAAAATTTATCGACATCAGTTAAACCATCATAATAAGGCAGATTTCTTACCTCTGATGATACATAGTGCGGTGACTTGGTCATCATTTACAGCGCAGTGTAGATACTTCATGCGGTTAATTCTACTAGTGCTCCAACTCCTCATCTGAATATTATTTGAAGGAACTTTTGCAATCCCAGGTAATGCGTCCATCTGTTGTTGGATTCACTCAATCATGGTCTTGCGTCGTTATCTTATAAATCTTGTCCAAATCATCGTTGCTTTCATAATCGCGGACCAGTTTAGTATAGCGCAGTCCCTCTACAGGGTCTAGGGACACCACTACACGGAGATATTTCTTCTCAAATATCATCTTCCAATTCTTCAAATTGATAACCCCATTCATGTCAATGGCCCAATCGATCCTAAGGAGTGCAGGGTAGGGATTGTTGTCATCTGAAATATCTGTCACTTCAAAATCAGCCAATGTGCTCGTGCCCTCAATATCAACTGTCACTCCCTGCATTATTCCCATGGGTATGATTTTCTACTAATTTTCCATTCTTAAATGAATCAAAGACCACGTCAGCACAAGTCTCCTCATCCTCTCCTATGTCTTTTTAGGCAAAACATTCGCGTCAGACCCAAGATCTAGAATAACTTGATCCATCTCATATTCTCCTATTTGTGTAGTGAGCCTCATCTCATGCCCTGTTCTTTCCTTATGCTTACTAATCTTCCTGACTACGTTCAATCCGTCAGGAAAATTTTCTTTTCCGGCACACTTATTTATCATCTCATGCAGTCCTTTCACAACCTTTCTATCGTGCAATAACTTCATACAGGTCTCCACGAAAGTAGTAAGCATAGAGGGGTCCATCACTTCAGCTAGCTTACACTAACTTCCTGAGGTAGAGGCTTCAGCAAAGATTTTCTTTGCTTCCATAAACGTGTCCTTTTGCGTGCTCTAGATTAAACCCAATCTCCTTTTCTGGAGCTTTACAGACCCATTCACTTTATTCAGGTTGCTTCCCCTTATCTTCACTAGTTGTCACTCCACTCCGCAACACAATATTTACATTAGGATCCTCTTCACAAGGCTCAGCCCTCATCATCTGCAAGTTCTAAGTCGGTTGCTAAGGTTGTGCCCCGTTTTCACATATATTAGCTAATAATACAAGGCAATCCTCTGTCGCATTCTCTAACTGACTATAATATCGGAATGACAGACATGTTGAGTTTGTGCATTCTCATGCCTAGTGTCCTGATCCCCCACAATTGTAACAAAAAACCTGTCCCCGACCTCTTCTAGGTCCTCCTCCACCTTGGCCTCGTCCGCGGCCCTGATATTTGCCTCGCACTCCCCATGCACCTTGGTTTGGAGTCTAGGTTTCTACCTGCACCCTATATGCGGGCATTCTATCCATCATTAGATCATAACTATGTAAATTATGCTCATCATGAAACATCGATTGACAGAACTTGCAGAAGAGTTGTTGCAGTGTCTGTACAAATTTCTGTAGCAAATGGAAATTGTTTGTCACATGTTTTCCAGCTACATGACAGATAGCATGCCATAGCACGGGCCCTGTACTTGTCCATGCCTGGATTTCCGGCCTTAGAGGCATCGACCTCCTTGCTGCAACATAATTTGCAAATACTGGACGATGATCTTTGACATGCCCCTGACTTTTGCATTTCAGGCACCAAACTTCTTCACACACCTATAGTCGAACAGCTCTATCTTTCTTCACAATCTGAAATTCTAGGCACAAGTTCTGCAACTGCGTGTGAATCTGTTGAACCTCTAAATTAGCATCTTGCATCAATGTCTCATGCAATCTCATTGCAATCTTCAGGGCTTCCGCCTCGGTCCCAATCTTTTGATGTGACAAAGCAACCCTTAGATGAGGCAAGAACGAAGCCACAAATCATTCGCGGTACTACCCATCGGTAAGATTCATGTTGGCTTCGTGGATTGTGCACTTCAATCTCTAATCCAGGTCCTAGGGTGTCTCAATAGGCTTCTTCATGATCTCCTTGAATCCCATAATTGATTGCGCTTTAGACTTGGGCCTACTAAATTCCTTATTCAGCGCAGTCTGAATATCTGCTAATGAAGCCATTAGGCTATCAGTGCAGTACTTAATGTACCATGTTAGCACGCGTTCTTGAAAAGCACTGAATAACATTGCTTTCTTCATTTGATCATCTGTAATGACCTGAGCTTCCCATACCACCTTCGCGACGAACCAAAATTGGTATGGGTCCTGAGTTCCCAACCCCTTGAACACAGGCAATTTTACTGATTTCGCCATATTGGATGATGGTGGAGGTGGCGATTGTGTGGGAGAAGGCATATGCAGCGGAGGTGAACATGGAGGTGGTGTGGGTGGATGGGGTATTCACAGGAACTCTTGTCTTATCAATTCAATAGTGCTTTACGGAGAAGCCTATGCTACTTCATCATCGTCACATAGAGTAGGTCCAATCAGTGGGCTATATTCAAGGCCTGTCTTCCCTCTATCCCTAAAGATCTTTCCACTTTGTGTAGCTCCAAACATTAAGGTAATTGCATAACCCACTTTTCACACAAGAGGATCTTAATCCAAGTATTTAAAGACCTTAAATACTTACCTCACGGTCCCTTGAAGAAGCATCGATGTGCTTTGTTGTAACTGACCAAATTATCAACCGTGAACTTTGTCACAAACCCTCCTATGATGAAATCGAGCCAATGATTGACAACTTGTGTGATCTTATCTTCATAGGATTCTAATCTCTGCACTAACTCTGGGGTCCAGACTAGCAGAGCGTCAAACATCCACCTTCCTTGTCTGTTTGCCAATTTTGTGATCCACGCGTATAATTCAACAGAGAAGGAACAAAAGAAGATTTCATGTATCTCTATGTACATATAACAGTCCAACCACTATTCTTTCGTCAATCGTGTATTCCTGTTCTCTTGCGCCACAACTTCGTGGATCTTTCTATCCAACCAGTCTTCAATTTCCTTCGTAGTTGGATTCTAGTGATGTGACATCACACATCTCCTTATGCAGATCTCGATCCTGGCAATTGAACCATTTGATGGCTTGATGGGCCCTGACCCAGGTTCAGTGTTAATTAGCCAAGAAAATCCATACACTACTATCCCTTTTGGCATCAATCCGCGTAGTGCAGACTTAAGTCTCACCCGAAGCAGTATGGGGGGATGCAAGAACCAAGTTTCTGCACCCAGAGATGGTAGTGATGTCTTTTTATACCCTAAACCTTCCTTCGTGTAAATCGATAATCCTTTTATGGCTTATCGATATAATTCTCTTAGACATCCTCTAGACTGCCATGAAGTTCTACGATTTCCCTTTGCTTACCCTAGATAGGCGAATCAGAGACTTACGTGCCTCTATAATTACTCTTACTTCTATGTTTAACTAGATTAGCTTAAGTATCTAATAACTTCAACATGCATTAAGATGATCTTTGCGTAAACAGATATTCTTAGTTACGTTCATATAACAAAGCAAAACATATGGATTCGTGCATCAATACAACATTAAAACATAAACCTAGTGTTCATCATAACATAATCACATGCATTTATAACTCGAGAGTAATTCTCTTTATTAATCTTCAGATCACACACAGATAACTCGAGAGTAATTCTCTTTATTAATCTTCAGATCACACACAGATAACTCGAGAGTAATTCTCTTTATTAATCTTCAAATCTTCTTTACAGAATCTAACTTCCCTGTGCACACAGCTACAAGGGTCCGCGTAATCAGTTGTGGACTTCTACCCTAGGCATCTGCACACACAAATGCAGAACCTCTTTCCTACATTAAGACTCTTCGCTCTTAGCTCTCACTGACCCATTACATTCATCAACGAGTCAAAACATACCAAGAAACGCCTTAGACTCTTCTAAGACTCTCCTTTTTATACACTCCCATGGTCCACAGACCATGGCTTGATCTCCTAAAGCCGACACAAGTTACATAAAAGAAGGGCGGAAACCCTTTTTGACACTTTTACATATTTGCACTCCACGACCAGAAAATGAGAAGACTTTACACTTCTTATACAAAATCTTTGGCTTTCTACCCCAAAACTGACTCTAGGGGACCTGTTCCCAATAACGTGTAAAGTTAGCCCCTCGATATTGTAGAATCTTTCAAATCCTGGAAAGAATTGGACTTGTCACGTATTAGCTTGCACTACCTAGCCATATGTGAGTCCATAATGTGTTTCATGTCTCTTTATTAAATAAATATGTATATGACTAAATACATATCATTAATTGGAAAGTTGTACAGGTAAGGATTTAATTACTTATTTTTCTTGTCAATAATTCTAGAAAAAAATATAATAATAGTTATTTGATGTAGAATAGGTCGAACCAAATGGAGAGTTTCTGGTAGAACCCCTACATATTCTCAATCAAAGAGAAACAATATTACTGAGGAAATATATCACCCAAGTTAAAGTGTAATGGAGGAAGTTTGGCCCAGAAGAGGCCACTTGGGAGGATGAAACCTTTATGTGAGAATCGAGAATCCTACCCATGTTGAAGAATCTAGGGAAATTAGATAGAGTAGGATCCTTCTAGACTTTATAACAATTTGTGAAGCACTTTTCCAATTTATATTGTTAGCTTGATCTTATTCTCTTCTTATTATTGTGTGTGTGTGATTACTTCATCAAACTGCTACCAAAACACAAGAAACAAGAACACAATATATTGGCTCTCTTCCAGGGAAAAAAATCTCTCTCTTAGAGAGGTAAACCCTTTTGAAAATTTTTATTATTGAAGTTTCTTATTCCTAAATACCAAACCCTAGACCCTTGACAAGAATATCTTCCAAGCTCAAGTCAAGACCTTCCTTCTTCCGACACTTTGTTTCCTGGCACTTCGTCCTCCTTCTTTTGGAACTTCGTTCCCAGGCACTTCATCCTCCTTCTTCCTTTGACAACTAGTGATAGACCTTGTTTATGTGAGATCTACAATATATACTTATATTTGATACTTAGTGAGATCCTTCAACTATGAAGACACCTTCCTTCTCTTGTCCAACCGAGCTTCTTCTTAATGTACAGTTGTAGACTTGATGTGATAGTACTACAACCATAGTTTCTCGCACGTGTGAGAGGTTTCACTTATGTTTTGATTCCTTTCTCCATCGCTTGTCAGAGTCTCTTCTTCGCTTGAGTAGGAGGCCTTATAGGCCTAAGCTTCTAGCCCAACTAAAGAGGAATATGCAACTGTAATATTCTTATTGTTATAACTGCAGACTGCCCTCCTTTTCTCGCACATGTGATTACAATTCACCCTTAAATCAACCATCTAGACTTCATTTTTGTCTTCTCCTTCTTCGTTGCACTAGAGGATCCTTTTACTTCAAATTTCTTCATTTTTTCTCAGTCTTCCTTGCTCGTTGATATCATAGGTAGATTTCTTGTCGTTAGAGGAGTAGACAACCTCTATATATAGAGGTTCCTTTAGGCCGACTTGAACTTTATTCTTCATTTTTCTTCTTTATTGATGTCGTTGCTTGGAGAGGACTTGTGACTTTTCTTGGAGGGATATCTTTGACTCTTATAAAAGTATATACATAGTGTAACATGCCCTTAAGGGTATTCAACATTTCTTTGGACTCTTTGACTTACCTAGAGCACTTTGACATGTGTTAGACCTATTTCAATGAGAAAGAAACTCATTGATAAATATAACAAAAATAATATTTATTTTCTTTTATAAATACAAATGTCACAAGTTACATTTTCGAAATCGAACCTCGTTGTCCACAAGCGGGGGTTGGGGGGGGGGGGGGGATCTAACACCCACCTGGATTGGATTGGATTGGATTTTTCATTTACTTTTACTAAGAAAGATTTGGTAAACTCTAGATTGGGTAAAGTTAAGGAAAAAGAAAAACTTAAATGTTAAAATTATTTTGATTGTTTTCTTTTAAATAAATATCAATATAAAACTACTATGCTAAGTCATGGAATTGCAAGAGAAGATCCTAAAATGAAAATCTTTAAATTTCCAAAAAGTTGAGACCGTTATTTCCTCTTCCCTTATTTATTAAAACATCTTAGTTTGGGAGAAAGCTTATAGAGGGGAAAAGAGAGAGAGGCTTGAGGCAAGAAAGAGGAGAGAAGGAAACCTTGAGTAGGACATTTCCAAGGCAAAGTTGAAAACTACTATTGGTGTTCTTGAGCTGTACAAGGAGCCAATGGAAGCCCTGAAGCTTAATATTCTTGACTGGACTGGGAGTCTTGAGGTCTAAGGACAAATTATTGTCTACAAGCAATTTTGGAAATTAAAGGGTCGGGGGGGTAGACATAATTTCCAATCTCATGTTTGGGTGGAGTCTTATTTCAAGACTAATTCCCTCATAAGTTAAATTATGTAGATAAATCTCTTTTGATTTTAGATATGTTATCATTCTGTTTAAAAGAAAGAATTTTGGTTCATAGTGACTTATTATTACTCTGAAAGAATGTTGGTGTTTATAAACTTATTGTCATTCTATTATGAAGAAAGAATGTTGAATTATAATCTTTGTATGTTAAGAGGAAACATAAATGCTATTGTTACAGGGTGAATGTTGATTGGTATATATATTATTCACGTGTTAAATAAAATGGTATGATAGGTTATCGAACAGATGTAGATAAATCACTTATGCTAAGGAAAGAGGAACAATAATCAAAGAATTGATATCAGTGTGATAAACCCTTACAGGTCCAACAAAATGTAGGAACCCTCAACCCTACTAGTAAAAATTGTTTATGCATCATTGTAGAACAAACAACTCAACAGAATTAGGGTAAGAACTTCGGATAAGAAGTTGATCATCATATTTATTTTTGGAAATAGAGGATATGTAGTTGGAACAAATTAATTAGGCGTTCAAACAATGTCAGGATCAAGAACATATGGGATAGATAATCTGTCATTGGTGAAATATTCCTTGGTAGAAGCAGGTTAGGTCTCCTTCTCGAACAGAGTTCCCTAAATGAAGAGCAGTCTCTCTCCCTAAGATTAATATTCACCCAAAGTACTAAGGGTCAGGTGGGACAAATCCTGATGAAGGTCACGTTTCGTCCACTCTGCAGTATGGTTAGAAGTTCCATGCAAGTAAGTATAACTGGAATAAACATAACATTCATTGTTAAATAAATAGAAAGAAAGTGCCTAAGAATGACCGTAAATACATACATACAAAAATAAGAGCAATTTCACCAGAAACATTTAGAATAAACCCTAACACAACACCAGTTATAGAATTATGGTAATTAAGATCATTGCATGTCAACGAGAAAACTAAGCTTAATTTAAGATAGAGCAATAAAGCTCATTTATATATACATACATAAAGAACATGGTCAAATCCCAAAATCAAAAAACATAGAAAACTTTTTGAGTTGATGATAAGTAAAACGAAGGAATGTTTGATTGGCTCTGCAACTCTTTGACCTAGTGTTTTGGATCACATTCTGTGCACTATTACCCACTCTGGCAGGGGGCAGTGCCCTGTTCACAGATCTAAGACAGCGGGGGCTTGCCTTGGTCCAACGGATGAAGCAAGCGGGGACCAATGGGACCCTTTCCTACAAACAAATAATGATGGACAAAAGCAAAATTCCTTTGGAAGGAGTGCAAATCACGGGTTCAGACACCACAAGGAAAAATGAGCTCAGCAAGAAGACAAAACTAGATGGCAACATGAAGGAAACCTAGTTTCCACACCAGACAAAAGGCATAAAAATTCTGGAAGGAAAAGACAAACCAGATCCCACTAAAGGAGTGGGAAAGAACACCAAAGCCATGGAGGCTGCTAAAACCTCCCCCTTGAAAGGCCCAGACCCAGAAGAACTGGCTGCGGAAAACAAACAACAAAGAGACCAGGGGTGATGTAAGCCAAAAACTACAGAAAGCCTAAGGGTTATCATCACTAACCACGAACTGGAAGCCTATACGGACCATATGGCTATTCATGTAGTGATATGCAAGTTCATGGGCTTTTGGCCCACAGAAAAAGCCTTATGCCAATGGATCAAGCAAACTTGGAAGTTGAAAGGAGATGTTAAACTCCACCTGGGGGCCAAAGGATTTTTTACGGTGCGCTTTGCAAACCTTGAAGACAGAGACTGCATCTTTGATGGAGGCCCTTACTTCTATGCCTCAGCATGCCTCTACATGAGACCCTAGAAACCAAATTTTGCACCAGAACAGGAAACATTCAAGCATGTTCTTGTTTGGATCCACATGTTTTCCCTCCCTATCGACTACTAGAGACCGATAGCTTTGGAGAAAATCAGAAATAAACTGGGCACCTTCATTCAAGCGTCGGAAGCGACCCTCCAAAAAAGGTACGCATCTTGCGTTAGAATCTATGTTGAAATGGACGTTTCAGGTGCTCTCCATGAAGGTCTATGGTTGGAATACAGGGATGAAGTCTTTTTCCGAGCCATAGACTACGAACAAATACACTTCAAATGCAGAAAATGCCATGAACATGGCCATCTGATCTGGGAATGTCCCATGCACAAGCCAGTAGAGAAGGCTAAGGAGCTCCCAAGAAAAAATCGGATGGTTTTGTCCGACCCACAGGTAGACACCGGACTAACAGAAGAAACCAACCAAAGACAAGAAACATCAACAAAAAGGTCTATGAATGCCTTTGAGGTGTGGAGAGGAAACTAGAGCAGAGGAGGATACCCAAACACCGACATTGGAGCAGGAAATCCCAGAAAAGAACAATCAGAACACCCATATGCCAACTCAAATCTCGATTGATGATTTTCTCTAAGATCCAGGATTGAGGAAAGACGCGAAAGGGGATGAGGAAATAACATTAAGTGAAGTGGGCATAGAGGATCAGGACCTAAATGACACTCTAGAAAAAGAAGGAATGGACCTTAACACCATAGTTGAGCAATGGAAACAAAAAGGGGTGGAGCACATTCTAGAGGAAGAGATTGACAGAGTCAACTTCCTCTTTCTATCAAGGCAGGATGCAGCCCTGAAAGGGAAGAAAAGGGGTATAGGTGCAACAAAAGGACTGGCCATCAAGGCACAAAACCTACACCAAACGTATTCTAATGCAAAACACAGAAAGAAACTGGGTAGAAGAACAAACAATGAGGCGCTCCATGAGCTCAGCCAAATTCTCATCAACTCGGGCAAGATGAAGGTCCTTGAGGCTTTCCCTCTCTCCTCATAATTATAGTTTAACTATGAAGATACTCTCATGGAATGCAAGAGGTCTCAATAGCCAAACCAAACAAAGATTATTGAAAAAGAAAGTCACACAGGAAAATCCGGACATTGTTTTCCTGTAGGAAAACAAATTCTCTAGGCTAAAGTTGGAAGGGATAGGCAGAAGACTGGGAAAGAGAATGGAGCACTTGGAAGTGGAAGGTAATGGTTTGGAAGGGGACTTAGCAATCTTCTGGAACCCCCACTCCCTACTCCTACTTAACGCTGAGGCCTCCAGATCTTTCATTTCCATTGAAATGCAGATCCTGGGAGAAGATGGCACATACTTATTCACTAATGTCTACAGCCCCCAAAGGCTGGAGGATAAGCTACAACTATTGGACAACCTATCCAAGATGCAACAACGTCACTCTAATGTTAAGGCCATCTATGGAGGAGATTTCAACATTATTACCTCTCTGGGGAAAAAGAAGGGTGGACTTCGAACCTTAAACAAAGATGTCGAGGCCTTCATTTCTTTCATAAGAACGGCTAACCTAGTGGACATCCAACCAAAAAAAGGCATTTTCACTTGGAATAATAAGAGAGGAGGGGATAGGCTTATCGCATATGGGCTTGATCGGTTTCTGATCTCGGATACCATTCTCCTTGAGGGAATCACAATGGAATCTGAGATTATTCCATCTGGAGGTTCGGATCATTGGCCCATCTCTTTACAGGAAACCATTCTTGGAACCCTAAAAAATAGATCCTTTCGCTTTGAAAAATTATTGCTCAGTCATCCGACTTTCACCACCAACATCCAACTATGGTGGAATGAGCATTTCGATAATAGAGGAACCAAAATATTTTGGCTCCAAGCAAGATTGAGGCACATAAGGGCAAAGCTACGAACTTGGAACCAAGAGGTCTTTGGCAACATCTTTGAGGACAAGCAAGCCCTGTAGGATCAGATGACTCTAATACATAACAACTGGATCAAGGGGGGCATATCTCAAAACTCCATTAACACGGAGCATGGCCTCCTGCAAAAATGGAATGAGAGATGCAATCAGGAAGAAACTTTATGGAGACAAAAATCCTGTATTCAATGGCTGAACGAAGGGGAGAAAAACACAAAATTTTTCCATTGCTCAGCTATGGATTACAGAGGCACTAATAAAATAACCAAGCTTAAGGATGAACAGGGGACCTCCTTTCAATCTCATCAAGAGATTTCCTCTATCCTCAGGAACCACTTTAGTCTTATTGCCACATATCGAACATCAACAGACAATAGGCAATCAATACAGTCATTACCTCTATTCCCAAGCTAATCACAGAGGAACAGAACAGTTCCCTAGACCACTTGGTCACCCTTCTAGAGGTGGAAGAGGCAGTCAAATATATGGCCAATGGCAAGGCCCCGAGACCAGATGGACTCACCATTGACTTCTTCAAAGCTTGTTGGGACATAGTGAAGCAGTACATATGGGCAGTGGTCGAGGACTCTAGAAGATCCTCCTCCATACTCAAATCCATAAACTCCACTTTTATTGCCCTCGTCCCCAAGGAAGAAGTTGCCTGCACGCCTTCTAAATTTCGACCTATAGCTCTCTGCAATGTGTTGTACAAGATCATCTCCAAAGTCATGGCCAACAGGTTAAAGCCTATTCTCCCTTTGATCATCTCAGAAGAGTAGTCGGGTTATGTGGAAGGCAAGAAAATCATGGACAATGTTTTATTGGTACAGGAAATGATCCACACCCTTCAATCTCAGAAAAAGGCTGGAATGATCATTCAACTGGACCTCTCAAAACCATATGATAATGTTAGTTGGAATTATCTTGAAGCAATTTTGAAAGCTTTTGGGTTTGCCTAGTGTTGGATCAAATGGATTTTGGCCATGATAGCTTCTCTATTTTGGTTAATGGAGCCCCTACGGACCCCTTCTTCCCTTCCAGAGGCATTTGTCAGGGAGAACCTATCTCCCCTTTCCTTTTTGTTATCTTGATGGAAGGACTAAGTCGCATCATTAAATCGGTTAAGGATAGGAATATCATCAAAGGTCTGCAACCCCTGATTCACTCTCCTGCAACTACCCATCAACAATTCATGGATGATAACATGCTGCATGGTACCCCTACTGTTAAGGAAGCCCAAGGTTTTAAAGCCATTTTGAACTTGTTCAGCCAAGCTTCAGGTATGGATCTTAACTTGGATAAATCCTTTGTTTTTTCCTTCCATACGCACTTGGCGGTCCAAAAGCACCTCACTAATATCCTTGGTTTCAAAAGATGCAGCCTCCCATATAAATATCTTGGCATTCCTCTCACTGGCAAGCCTTGGCAAAAACTCCACTGGGAGCATTTTCTCTCCAAGCTAGAGGACAGGGGAAATTACTGGACCAATAGAGTTTTGAATTTTGTAGGAAGACTAGTAATGACTAAGGCGGTTCTGCAAGCCATTCCTCTCTACATGCTTTCTATCCTCCCAGCTCCAAAAATGTTTATACATAAAATTAGGAATATTCAAAATGCCTTTCTTTGGTCGGGCAAAGCAGAAAAACATAAATGGGCACTTGTAGCCTGGACTAAATTATGCAAACCCAAAATCCTGGGGGGCTTAGGACTGCAAGACCCGGACACCATCAACAAAGCTTATGGAGCCAAGCTTTGGTGGTGTTGGATCAAGGAACCCCATACACCTTGGGAAAAATTATGGAAGGCCAAATATGTCGAAACATGGAGAATTGAGGACCTGATCAGAATGACAGATGCCCCTGAAGGTTCCCCTATTTGGAATCTAGCCAGAGCTAACAGCCACCTCATTCAGGACCACTACTTTTGGGAAATTTGAAATGGCAACAATGCTTTATTCTGGGAGGATGCATGGCAACAGCTACATAAGCTAGAAAACCCCAATTATCTTGCCCTACAGAGATGGTTTCAGGCAACGGGAAAGATAAAATTCCATCAGTATTGGTCTGGCAGTAATGAGAACCAGCACTGGGGGAAATGGAACCTAGAGCCTCTCCCCCCGGAGGAAGACATGATAGACCTCCTCAGTACCTTAAACTCTAATCTGAATAAGAGAATGATTCGGTCCACTCAGGATGAGGACCAACTTAGGTGGGGAAAACTCGACGGAGGAACTTTCAACCTCAAGGAGGCCATAATGTATCTCGAGCACCAGAACCTCGAAGACAAAGTAGCTTGGTACCCAAATGTCTGGAACAATGCTCTCTGGCCAAAGATAAAATATTTTCTTTGGCTTCTCATGCATCGTAAAATCCTTACCTGGGAGAATTTAGTGAAAAGAGGTTTTATTGGGCCTTCCAGATGCCCCCTCTGTGAAAAGGATGAGGAAACGACGAACCATCTCCTTAATGACTGTGACTGGACTAATAATCTGTGGGAATGGATGAAAGGAATATTCAAACAAACAAACAGACACAGAGATTCTATTCAAGACTCCGTTGCAAATTGGCACAAAAAATATTCCAGTTGTAATACGGTTAACACCCTTTAGAGGCTCTGCTCGGTTTCATAGTCTGGAACACTTGGAAAGAGAGGAACAGATGATTTTTTCAAAAAGAAGTCAAGCAGCTTGAAACCATCAAAACAGTGATTATGCACAGTTTAAAAGAGACTTCCCTTACCATCTGCAAAGCGGAACAGGACAAGACGCTCACTCCCAATGACTCTCACATCCTGTTGTTGTTTGGCATGATTGGTCTAATAAGTCACAAGGCTCAAGCTAACCACCCTTGACCTGATCCCGTTCCTTCGGCCTGGTTGCGCCCCACCCCGGGGTTCTGCAAATTAAATTTCGACGGGGCCTCCAGGGGCAACCCTGGCCCTGCAGGGCTTGGAGGCATCATCCGCAATGACAAAGGTGAAATCCTCCACATTTTCTGTAGAGCGCTTGGGGAGATCACCAACAATGAAGCAGAATTCGCAGCCCTGGAACATGGGCTGAAAATCCTCATCCGGCTGGGTAAAGGCTTTGTTATAGTGGAAGGAGATTCCCTCTTGGCCATCACTGTGGTGAAGAGAATGCAAAATGGAACTCGGCCGAAGAAAGTTACAAAGCACTGGAGATTAGCCATGGTTATAGTGCTCATTGCGAAACTTCTCTCCTCCCTCAGCAACATTGTTCCAAAGGCAGTTAGGCAGAAAGCAAATGTCTTAGCGGATTGCCTTGCGAACCACGTGGTAGATCATCCAATGGAGATCACTGACACTTGTTGGCAAGACATCACAGAAGACGAGCTTTGGAATCAGTGCACTCTTATCTCGAGGCAAGATCTTATAGGAGAATCAAGAGCGGAAGAAGGGCTGTAGGATACAGCTCATTAGTAACCTATGCGAATTAACAATATGCTTAACACCAAATGGAGGTACAACGGGCGACAGACCCATGTAGTACCTGGGGAAGGGTGGAAAATCATCCACAAGGACAAATTTTATCGGACGGGAAGGACAATCAACAAAAAGTATGATCGGCACAGTCAGCAAGAAGCAGGTGAGGACACCTGGCTTTCAACCAACAGTCTCAAGCGTGGCAAAGTAATGGCTCTAGGTTAGCATCATGAGAAGGAGCTTGGAAATCGAAATGGGAGTTATTATGGCAAGAACATCATATCTCAAAAGGCGAAGTGGAAGATCTCAATCTAGAACATTCAACCCTCAGTTATAACTAAGGCATTCAACCAGGTAATCAAGACATTGCATTCTCCTGGCTCATTTCTTAACAATCTCAGAGTTGTTAGGAAGTTCCTGGTCTCCTCCACCCAAGCCAACACCTGCAATAACACTATGGCTCGTGAGGGTAGTCGGAATGCATCTGTTAACCGGGACCTGAAAAATCCCGTGAGGCTTATGAGACCCGGACCTCTCAAAAAGAAAAACGCAAAATCGAAGAGCTTGAAGCTACGGTCACAGAGGAAGAAGAACATATGGGTGTTCAAGCTTTGGAGATGGAAATGGATTGGATATCGGATCCAGGCACAACGGCCACCAGAGCCACACAATTCGTTTGAACCTAAGGTGAAATGTGGCGCATGAAGACCATGCTGGCCAAAGCACTTAGAATATAGGCTGAAGATATCAAGAAAGCGCACCAGGCCATTTCCCTCGTTTCTATAGAGAATTCGGCAAAGCTACATGCCATGGAGTTCAATTTCAGTGCCCTGTCTCAGGAAGTCAAAATCCTGTCACACAAGCTGGGAGTCCTCATCAATCTCCTCAGGCTATCCATCCGTCAGGGAACAAATGTTGTTGTGGATGTCCCGGCAGAGGAAACTGACACCAACAAGGTGAAGCGCCCCACTCCTCAAAGGATTCCGCAACCCGATTTCGAGACTGCAATGGATGGCCCAAGTGCAACGAGTAAAGACTATGTGATTTTGAAGCTGTAATAGCTTCTTGTTTTCTTGGTTCTCTCTCATTTTGTATCTCTTTGTCGCAGTTTTTGGAGGTCCTCTAGGCCCTCCTTCTTTTTGTGTCTACTGTCAAGCAACCCTAGATGGTTGAATTTTCTTGTTCAGATCCATCGTTAGGCAGCCCTGCGTGGTTGGTCTCGGGGTCCAAAGATGCAAGTTTCAGTTGCTTACAGTCATTTTAAGCAAACGTGATGAAATTGCTTTCTCTGTCTATGCATACAGACTTTTGTATCCTATGTAATTTTATGATATAATAAAAAAAAAAGTAAAACAAATAAAAGAAACAAATAATTATTAATATATAAATTTTCAAAGAATGTTTATCAACATTACTGTAGTTATGATATCAAACCCCAAGTTTGGGGTTAACACTATGCAACTTTGTGTATAAAGAAAAAACTACTATATATCTGGGTTCACAAGAATCCATGGAACCCCATTCCATACATAGGACTATTTTTCAAAACCTCAAGCAATGCACCAACCCTCCAAGGGTTTTTATATAAAATGTAAAAAGGTAGTCTATCTTGGTGTTACAACCATGAATAGGGAAATCAAATGAAACTAAGAGTAAGGATTGCGACCTTAATTATCAGAAACCCTCTGAGAAACAAGAGAAAAAATGTTGTGAACCTGGAGTAGGAATAAACCATGTGTAAGATAATCTTCTTGTGGAATTTATGAGGTGAACCATTATAAAGAATAACAAAATCAAACTAGGGTTTGAAACCTTCCATCTACATGGAATCCAACAACAAAGTAAAGGTTAAATATTTCTTGGAATCTTGAAACCCTCTGACTGAGGACATAAAATATTAAGAAGCATAGGAAATATATAATTTAAAAAAAAAAAATAGTTAAGTTCCTGGAAGGTAACATCACTGTAATGGCACCATGAGCTAATGAATCTCTATATCAGTTAGAGACTGAAGTTATGAATCAAAGGAGTTGCTCACCGAAAACTAGGGGAAATGGTTTTTAGACTTTGGCCTTACCTGACATACTAAAATATTGCCTCGTTGAGAAGCAATGGCCTATACAACCTTTATGTCAATGGGATACCTACGGAATCTATAAATTCCCATGAGAATTGTATAACTATGTAGACCATGGAAATGATAGAGAATAATTTAGCCTTACTTACCAACAAAATCTCAATAGAAAACCCCAAATAGAATACCTCAGTGTGCTGGACTTATTGCAGAGTCACTATGGTGAATAGGAAAAGTGAAAATGCTGGTGGGAGATAGGTAGTGAGGGTGGTTACCCTTAACTGTCCCATCGAAATGTGGATCGCCTAATCAGAACCATAGGATCTGAATGGCGAAGGGTGAGCCATGTGTACCACATTGTAATTACTCGAAAGAAGTGACAAGTGCATAGGTGGGAAGCTCTAGAATTATCCAAAGTGGGTAGTCATGCATAAAACCTTACACTAGTTACCTAGTGCCCCATATGACCGATCCCTCTATGTATAACTCAAACCAAAGTTCCACCTGTAGGGATAGAGAGATGTATATTACTCCATGGAAGGGGTATATTATATGTGATATATTGCAAACTAACATCACTAACCTTCATTTGTATAAAGATGTTTTTTTATTAACAATCAATTACATGATACACATTAGAATTATGTTGTTAAAATATATTAATGAGTGTGAAGGGTTAACGGTTAAAAAGAAAATGGGGTTGATATATGTTACATTGGTGTAGATTTATTTTAGCCAAATATATAATGTCTTTTAAAATAATAAATACATTCCAATAACATATCACAAATGCATATGGTTAACCATCATCACCAATTTTTGGAAAAGATTTAAAATATAATTAAAAAAAATAAAGAGGGAATAAAACAAATATTATCATGGTCTTTCCGTCAAAATTTTATTGATCAAAAGAGGTTTTATTGATGAACTATGCTACTTTTGGGATTAGAAACAATGAAACATGTTTTATGGGAATGTTCCTTTGCAAGATCTAGTTTAGATCTAGTTGAATCTCAATTCAATGACATTCTCTAAGGCTATTTACATTGGATGGTAGTAATTTTTATCATTTATAACTTGATGAGACAAAAAAAACACTATTAATTAAAAATGTCAAACTATTAAAAGTAAATCCTTATTAAAACATATGGTTTTTTAATAATTATTATATATACAATATTTAAAAAAAAAAACATGAAAAACATGATATTACAAAACTATGCACCAATCGTTTTCCATATACCTATGACAATTGTTTGAAAAGAGTGATTAGACATCTCATTAAACCACATCTTCTGATTTTCTAAGATATTTATAAAATTACAATCTTGGTGATAAACCTTGTTAAAAGAGTAATCGTGTTCATCTACATATTTTTCTAAATATGGCTTCTAACATAATTCCAAAAACTAAAAATACTCAAATTTTTATTATCAAAATTTATTATTTTAAATAAAAAAAATATTTAATATTTATTTTCATTGTAAATTTATTTGGACATGAAATAAGTATATTATTCCATTAAAATTTAAAAAATTGGGAAAAAAGGGTTGTAAAAATGTTAAAAAGCCCAACTATATTGAAAGTGTCTTTCTTTCCCTTTTTTGCCTCATAATACTATTTTGCTGCTCTAACTTGTAGCACCAAATGCCACCATAGTAGGTCATTTGCTCAAGTTATATTGCAAAATGCGACCATAGCAGGTTGTCTATTCATATTATAAATAAAGAGAAAACAATTTTGTTATCTTCATAAGTCTAGATTATATTGGAATGGGGTGTATGAATTTTGTTTTTTATTAAAAAATTGAAAAAGATTTAATCTTAAAAAAATATTTTTAATAATATACATCATCTAATAAATGACATGAAAGGTTTTTCAATAATTTTGTTTCAAAGCCAAAAATAACCAATTAAATTAAATTATTATTATTATTATTTATCTGTTAATCCATCACTTCCGTTTTCTTCCATCCGCTTTTGAATATCACCCGATGATCCACGCAATAACCTTTTCAAACAATATTGTAATAACTTTTTAAAAAGGAAATCAGGATTGCAATACGGGGATCTGCTTTGACGTGAACATTGGTATAGGGAGAATCGCCAAAGGAATAAGTCTGCTATGCACTTATGAAAAGTATATGGTTGGTGCAGTTATGAAAAGTATGTCAACAATTATTGTGATTTTCCAAAAACATTGTTTCATATCCGTTGAGATTTGTTTCATATCTTTCACTAGTTTCGTGAACAACTGAATGGGGGTTCTGACTAGATGGAGTGAGCAAGATCATTGAGAAAAGTTACATGTCTCTGCTAAGTATACAAAAAACGATTTCATTTCTAACTCTGAGCTTAAGTCGATTGCAGATTCTCCGAATATTTAGGAATCAGACAGACATGGGCGCGGTCAAAAAATTGATCACACCCATGTCCCTCGATTCCCCAATATTTGGAGAATCTGCAATCGACTTAAATATGCCCCATTTCTCCATGTCCTGAAACTTCGACTGATGTGAATGATGTTTGATGGTAAATTTTCTATTGTCTTGAACTGTGATATTTGTTACTGTATATTTTCTTTTACAAGTTGTGCCTCAGAACGATAGTTGGGAACTTTAGAGACTATGGCTATCTCTAATTGGTGATCATTTTCCAATATGATGGGCTTGCTTGTCAATGGAGAATTTCTGGTGGTAATAGCAGAATAAAGATACATTTCTTTGGTAAAATCATGAGGCCAATTTTGTCATGAATTTGGCTTAATTGTTCTTTCTATTTAACTTTCCACTGTTCACTTTAGTGATCGTTTCTAAGTGTTGTAAAATCATACTTTAATCCCTGCTACTATAATTGTTTGTTATTTCGTTGAAGAATAGATGACTGCGTCGAAGGCTACCACGAGAGTGATATTTCCCTTCAAAAGCTTCACCAAACTTGAATGTGGAAATCAACAATTTTTTATTGCAATTTATATATAAAATAGCTAGTACATTGGATATAAATTCAAGAAATATAAATCCTAAGATAAATATTGTAAATTCATGGTTCACCATGGTTGATTTTCATATTGAGACAATATTTGTCACATTGTGATGTTGCAACATGGTTGACCCAAATTAATCTTTGTCAACCCAAATTAATTAATTAAATCCATGGGATTGATATTAAACCTAAGGATTAATATTATGAACCGTGTGATTAATAGTACACCCTAGGAATATGAACCTTCACATTAATAAACCCAATGGAATTATATTATAAACCCATGGGAATAATAAATCTAAGGGATCAATACTAAAAACCCAAGGGAATAATATTATAGTCAAGGGATAAATATTACAAATCTAAGGTATATAAACCCTAAGATATATATTGTAAACCCTAAAATTATTATGGTTGACCATGGTAGATTTTCATATTGAGACAATCTTTCTCACAATGAAATGTTGCAACATGGTTGACCATGGATATTAGACCCAAGAGATTAATATTATAAACCTAAGGTATATAAACCCTAAAATAAACATGGTTGACTAAAATAAATATGGTTGATTATAGTTGACTATGGTTGACCATGGCTAGCCCTCATTGACTATGGTTGGGAGTAATATTAAACCCAAGGGATAAATATTATCAACCCAATTAAGTTAATTAAATCAATGAGATTTATATTAAACCAAAGTTTAATATTATGAACCATATATATAATAGTACACATGAGGAATATGGACCCTTAGATTAATAAACACAGGGGATTGATATTGTAAACATACGGGAAGTAAACCCTAAAATTATCATGGTTGATTTTCATATTGAGACAATATTTGTCACAATGCGATGTTGAAACATGGTTGACCAAAGATATTATATCTAAGGGATTAATATTATAAACCCAAGATATACAAACCGTACAATAAATATTATAAACCCTAAAATAAACATGGTTGACTATGGTTGACTATTGTTTGGAGTAATATTAAACCCAAGGGATGAATATTATCAACCTAATTTAATAAACTAAATCCATAAGATCTTTATTAAACCCAAGGATTAATATTATTAACCCTATGAATAATAGTCAACTCTAGGAATATGAGCCCTTAGCTTCGTAAACACAAGGGATCAATACTAAACACCCAAGGTAATAATATTACACACACGGGATAAATAAGCCAAGATATACAAACCCTAAGATAAATATTGTAAACCCTAAAATTATCACGGTTAAGTATGGATGATTTTCATGTTGAGACAATCTTTGTGACAATGCGACGTTGCGACATGGTTGACCATGATTTATTTTCATATGCAAACAATCTTTTGTGAAAATGCAATGTTGGACCATGGTTGATTTTCGTATTGAGAAAATCTTTGTCATAATGTGACATTGGACCATGGTTGAACATGATCATAACCCGAGGGGATTTATATTAGACCCAAGGATTAATATTATAAATCCTATGAATAATATTAAGACCGACGAATAAGAACCCTTATTAATAAATATAAGGGATTGATATTAGAAACCAAAGTGATTAATACTAAAAACCCAAGGGATAAATACTATAAACCCAAGGCATATAAAACCTAAGATAAATATTAAAAACTAAAAAACTAGACATGGTTTACCATGGTTGACCATGCTTGATTTTCATATTGAGACAATCTTTGTTACAATGTGACATTGGACCATGGTTGACCATGATTATAGACCCAAGGGATTTATATTAAACCCTAGGATTAATATTATAAACCTTATGAATAATATTATACCCTAGGAATACAAACCCTTACGTTAATAAACCCAAGAGATTGATATAATAAACCCAAGGGAATAATTCTAATACCCCAATGTGTTATAAACCCAAGGGAATAATATTAAACCCAAGGGATCAACATTATAAAACTATGGTATATAAATCCTAAAATAAAAATTATAAACTCTCAAATAAACCTAGTTCACTGAAATAAATATGGTTGACTATGGGTTGACCACAATTTTAGAACATTAATTATGGTGACTATGGAATTAATAAATCGAAGAGATTAAACCATTGGATTTATTTTTATTTTTTATTTTTATTTTTTTTTTATCTATTAGACTAACCTAAGTACCCACGGGGGATTTGAACCAGTGACCTATTGCAAGGAGTGCCTTAACAGCGCACCCATTCACCGTCAGTCCAAAGCCCCGTGGGCAAATCATTGGATTTATTAATCACTTAGGTTTATAATATTAATCAAATAAGAGAGGTTATTAAACATAATTAATATTGTATTAACGATATTATTAATAGTTTTTTAATTAATAATATTGTTTTCAAATTCACTGTTATTATTATTATTAATGATACTTTAATTTATAATATATATTTAAGATATATTATTTATTTATGATGATGATGATGGTGGTGGTGGTTTACGTCCACTGAGACAAAACATTGGTCTATCGGACCTAAAGAAACAAATTATTTATTTTGATTTAAGATTTTATTCCTATGCTCAAAAAGCTTGGAGAGAAACCTACTGAGCTCACTATAATTTTGACATTGTAAAAGGCTAGGAAGGTCAGTATTGTAACAAAGATTGTGAAACTGAGATCTAATATGGTTGTACGCGGGGCACTCTAAGAGGAAGTGGTTTTCATCCTCGATGTTCCTATTCTCACATAGATGGAAGATCCTTTCCATCCATGGTGTTTTAGGAACTACCCAATGACCTGTTTCACTATGGAGCTCATGAGAATTCGTTCTAATCTTTGCTATATTAATTTTCTTCTTTGAGCTAGTTAAAATAGAGAGATACTTTTGGTCTTCTAAGGCGGGGTTGATGACCTTCTTATAATAACTTAATTTTCTTTTAGTTGCTAAATTTATAATAACCATTATAAATTTATAATAACTAATATTTAAAATGTTATTTTTGATATTTATAATAATAATATTAAAATATTTTTTTTTAAATATTTAATAACTTAAAATTGTAAATAATGGAGATCACATATGAGTTTTTTGATATTATTTATGAATTCTTCATTGCAATTTATATATAGAGCAACTAGTACATTGAATATAATTTTAATATTAAACCCTAGGATTAATATTATAAACACTATGAATAATATTATACTCTAGGAATACAAACCTTTACATTAATAAACCTGAGGGATTGATATTATAAACCCAAAGGAATAAAAAGCCCAAGGGAACAATTCTAAAACCCCATTTTGTTATAAAACCAAGGGAATTATATTAAACCCAAAGGATTGATATTATAAAACTAAGGTATATAAATCCTAAAATAAAAATTAGAAACCCTAAAATAAACCTAGTTCACAAAAATAAATACGGTTGACTATGGGTTGACCACAATTTTAGAACATTGATTATGGTGACTATGAAATTAATAAACCAAAGAGATTAGATCCTCATATTTATAATATTAATCAAATAGGAAATGTTATTAAACATGATTAATATTGTATTAAGGATGTTATTAGTAATTTTTAAATTAATAAATATGTTTTCAAATTCAATATAATTCCATAAATAATTTTTATTTAATATATCTTTTAAAAATATTTACTAATTTATATAATAATATTATAAATTTATAATAACTAAATATTTAAATTGGTTATTTTTTTAATATTATAAACATATTTAACTAATTATTTTTAATATTTAAATAACTAATATTTAAATTTAATTTTTAAAATATTTAATAACCTAAAATTGTAAATGGTGGAAATTACATATGAGATTTTTTTATCTTATTTATGAATTTTTCATTGCAATTTATATATAAAACGCTGGTATATTGGATTTAGTTTTAATATTAAACCCTAGGATTAATATTATAAACCCTAGGAATACAAACCCTTACATTAATAAACCTAAGGGAGTGATATTATAAACCCAAGGGAATAATTCTAAAACCCAAATGTGTTATAAACCCAAGGGAATAATATTAAACCGAAGGGATTGATATTATAAAAACTAAGGTATATAAATTCTAAAATAAAGGGTATAAACCCTAAAATAAACCTAGTTCACTAAAATAAATATGGTTGATTATGGATTGACCACAATTTTAGAACATTGATTATGGTGGCTATGGAATTAATAAACCAGAAACATTAAATCTTTGGATTTATTAATCACTTAGGTTTATAATATTAAAGAAATAAGAAATATTATTAAACATGATTAATATTATATTTATTATTAATAGTTTTTAAATTAATAAGATTTTTTTTAATTCATTATTATTAAATCATAATGTTTATTTTTTATAGTTTAAAAATATATTATTTATTTATAACCATAACTATTATAAATTTATAATAACTAATATTGAAATGGTATTTTTGATATTTATATTAATTAATATTTAAAATGTTATTTTTTTAAAATATTTAAAAACCTAAAATTGTAGGTGGTGGAGATGACACGAGTTTTTTTTTATGTTTTTAATGAAATTTTCATTGTAATTTATATATAAAACCACTAGTACATTGGATTTAATTTTAAGTTGGATTTAGTTTTAAGTTTATCATATAAAACTATTTTTTTACTATTTTGATGATTAGCAACAGTAGAGCAAAAGGTTGAATTTGTGTCATGGCTTGTTTCACACCTTTCCATTTTCTTTGTCGATGTACTTGATTCTATTTTAAATTCTATGCCATTCCCAACAATCCTCACTTATTTGAAAACACCACTCCAACAGATGCTCTCATCAATTTGAAAACACGACTCCAACATAAGTTCTCATCATTTCATTTAATTATACCATGGTGGTTTTTTCTTTTATTTATAAAATGGACATTTCATATTTGATTTGGAGCTGACATTTCTTCATTTAATTTAATTATGACAACAAGGGTTGAGATTTTAGAGAGACCTGAATCTCGCATGTTACAATTTAAATTAATAATCATTTAAATGAAAAATTGAAACCAAACTCAACCGGCCAATTTATGTCTCCTTTCATTTCTATTTGGTTTCAATTCAGAAGTAAAGAATCACGCGACATGCAAGAATCTACACAATTCCATTGCATGATAGTACAAAAAAATTTAGGTCTAATTTATGGTACGCATCATGATCTCTCATTATGCATGATGATATTTAACTTCCTTCTCAGGTTTTTCATTTTGAAAATTATTGGCCTGGAATGCAATTGTAGTCCACGAACAACGCAATCAGCAAATCAGCACTCTTTGGAGCATCAGTTTGTTGTTTGCAAGGATAGAAGATTACTATCTACATATTTTTAATCCTAATAAAATTTCAATAGACGTATTTGGGCGTACCAAGGTCGTTTTGAATGTGTGCACCCACACTCAATCTTTGCATTATTAAACACCGAGATTTTTACATTCAACCCACTCTGTACCCTCCTTATATATTATACTTACAAAATAACAGTAAAAAATAAAATAAAAAGTATTATAATTACATAGTATTTCATATACAATCTAACTAAACTTAATATCCCAACACAAAAGTAATGGGATATGTGACTGAGTATATAAAACCTAGCTTGCTCCTCCCTGGCCAAAGCAACACTGCGCTTGTTGGAAATATCTGAGAAATAAGAGAGGGACATGAATACCACTTGAAATTTTCATGCCATATGAGAGCCCGCTCTAAAAGCCAATTGGCTCCCACAAGGTCCCATCCATTTCGCAAACACAGATTCGATTTGAATTATTGAATTGAAGTAGTGGATTTGGAGTACTTTGTTCCACTAGCGGAGGAGAATGCCAACAATCAAGTGTTTCATGATTAAATGATGGGATAACTGCATGTGCTAGTTGTGCATATGGAAGGAAAACTCTCGTTCCATCCTATATTGTTTCATATACTTTTTATTTTATTTTTTAATATCATTTTTGTTAATGTTTATACGTGGAGATAAATGAGAGGCACAGAAAAATTTTAATCTCATTTGGTAAAAAATTAATTTAAGTAAGGTTTAAACACCTGATTTAGATATGCAAGGAAGTTATGGCTTCTAATTTCATTCATTTATCGAGTGGGGGCGATGAGAACATGCTGGCATCTTTTAGTTTAGACCATCAGATCAAAGGGATTAATTAGCAAAATGATTAAAATGCCCAATTCCAATAGGAGGGATGCCTATTGACATAATTATTATAATTAATTGAGGAAATGCATGTGATAGTAGTTGTTTACAATGCGAGAGTGTTGATACATATATGGTTTCCATCATGTTGATTGTTCCTTCTTAGATCTTTTCCATTTTGACCTGAACACATTAAATTGAGAACACGAATGAGTTGTGGTGATGGCTTGTTGGTTGTTCGTGGTTTGATGTAAATTATAGAAGTTATTTGAATAGGCAGAAACATAAGTCTCAAAAACTATATGTAGAATAACCGAGTTCGGTTTCTCAAAATATCGCCTCTATCCAGATTTTCTTCTACTATAAAGTATTATATTTTATTTTTTGACAAAACTCGGTCATTCTTATTTGTTTGAATTTCTACATGGTATAATTGTACTCTGATTTTTTCTGGGCCAGCTATTGCCCAGTGGAGATTGTTTCTTCTGTAGGTTTCTGTTTCAGCTAAATGTAACATTGTGAGAACCTGCACATGAGATTTTGGCCAGAAATTTTGGAAAGTATTTGTTACAAGTTGTGATTTGTACTTTTACTAGTCAATTTCCTTGTAAATGGGTGTATTTTCGGTTGAACCCGACACCCTAGATTTAGTAAAATAGATCAAATTAAAAATGTATTAGAGATCTTATATTATCTCATTAATTATACTCTTGATGAAACTATGAATATCAGCAAAGTAAGTCGTGTTGATATTAGATATTGTTTACATGATGCATGAGAGATAGTTGAATTTCTCTCCAGTGAGTCTCAAGTACATCGAGACAATCTTAATTCCAAACAATAGTCAAAGGGTAATGAATCCATTTCAGGGGAAATTTTGGATGCAGATAAAAGTACTGATGTGAAACTTGATATAAGACCTTGGGAGGAAATTACACATAACAAAACAGAACTGCTATTGCATATGATAAAGTGTTTCTTTTTATGTGGTCGAATTTTCTAAACCTATACAATTTCATAGTGTTGGATTTCTGGATGGCGTTGTTCCAGAACAAATTGATTAATGCTAAAATTGTGATAGATTTGTACATGTGAAAGATCGGTGTTTTGATATTCACCCTATGAGAATTTTGGAAAGCACAATCACCATTCAAACAAATGTTCTAGAAAAAAAGATTGTTGCAAGAGAAAAACTAAATTTTGGATGGATTGCTTCTTGGGATTGCTCTAAAACAACTAAGAATTTTTACATTTCATACCAGAGGATATGTTCAAGAGTATTGACCAACCTTACAGTGATAAAGAATATTTCATCTTCTCACCCTATATCTGACAAGGGGGAGTTGATGGTCTACTATAGGTTCGGAGATTTTTCAAGCGATCCTGATTCAGAGATCCAAAAGTGAGCCTGAGCCACAACTTGTACTAGTTAGAGTCAAAGTTGTAGCCAAAGAGACTTCATTTTTTTATGAATCAGTTGTTTGTGAATGAGCACTTCTAGATTCAGAATCGTTTGTGGAACTACATTGATAGCTCAAGAGTTTTTGCTCACCTTAAGACCACATTTTTTAGTGTTCTGATAACTTCTATGAAGGTTCTAGAGTTGGTGTTGGTTGAGACGTTTAGTTCTCCCAAATTGGTTTATGTTCATCCTTAAAAACCATTTCTGAGAGACATTAAGCTCTTGGCTGAGGTGATTTTTTTTTTCATTTTTAGCTCTCATTCTTGGACTTTGATACATCTCTTTGGATTAAGGGGGGAATGTTAGATAGCTAATCCTCATGATTAAGGTTGGGTTAGTGTGTGTTATGATAATTAGTGGTTAGAATCCAAAAAACCTAAAATCGAATCAACAATTTTCTTGTTGTATTAATATGTACACTATGTACATTATTCATTGAGATCAATTCTTAATATACATTTGAGTTTGGTTTCCAATTTTGTTTTCTAACAAATTTTAAGCACTCTCTATTGTTTTAATTTGTAATATGTGTGTAATGTAGTTTGATTTTGCAAACACATTGACGATTTAAGTAATTTAATTAAACATAAATTCTTGTTATTTAGATTTAAAGGAATCACTCGATTGTTATGGCTCAGAGTTCCCTCCTATTTTAAACAAGTTGTCTTCCTTGGTGATTCCAGCTCATTCCAAAGAGATAGAGATTGGAAAAATTACTGCCATAATCAAAATTGAAGTAGAAATTATTTGTTGAGAAACTCATATTTTTGGTGTAGAGCTTTGGATACAATGAACCAAGTTATATGGGTTATTACATTTGTCCACATTTGTGGAAGGATCAGAAACATGTAGATGCAGACTTATATTGGAAAACATCAGAACCCTACACAATAATGCCCTTTACTCTATTTCTTATAGGATTCATGCATCTGTATAATCAAAATGATTTTATGTTATACATGTCATTGACTTTCATGTGTTGAGATAATTGGAAATGCAACATACGTAGGAAGGTAATTATGTTGTGTTGCTTATGATCTTAGAATATTTAATATAATCTAGGGCAGTTGTAACTATAGTGTACGTAAAATCTAGTTATTAATGTATGCTACATTCTTGTTAAGACATTGGAATGGAAAAAATTATAGCCAAATATGCCATCAATAAATGCTACTATGTGTGTGCTTTTGGATTGCTCGACATCCTCAAACAATAGGACATTACAGGGTTAAAGTTGATTGTTCCATTTTCTAGTAAATAATGTCGTTTCCTATTCTATTCACACATCGTGCTTCAATATAGAATTTCTCCAACATAGTATGAATAATGTTAGAGAATGTAACCTATTTTTGTTAAAAAATTTGAAAATAAAATATGAATTTGTGTGTGTGTGTCTGTGTGTGTTGCTTATGAACATATAAAAAAAAATCCAATCACATTAATAAATGTGTTTTCTTACTTATGGACATATAACAAACACATTTATTAATGTGGTTATGCTAATTTCTATTTTAAATTATATGAGTGTCTTATTTACAAGACAGAAAAAAACCTATACTTCCTTGCAAAAACATAAAACAAATAGCTTGACCAAAGAAAACGAAAATCACCCCAAATGCCTAGATCCCTATTTGTTAAACCTAGTAATATCCCAAACAATACAAATATGTGCAGCCCCTACAAGGAGATGCACAAGCGAGAGTGGATCTATAGAAATTTTTCTCATTTCCACGTCTATAGAAATTTCAGGGCATATCGAGAAAGAAGGCATATTTTTTTTATCTCTACCTATCCAGTCATCAAATATGCCAATGCCATTTAGCGTGGTGAGCCAGTGAGAGTCATGTTATTTTTGTTATTGATCATGGATTTAGAGTGGCAAGACATGTAATTGATCTCAATGTTGGGTTGAATATCTCTTCTATTTTTTATTTGTGCAAATGTGCAAGTTTATTTAATTATTTAAATTTATTCGGTCACTCTGATATAGATTATGGCATATATATATATATATATATGTATGTATGTATGTATGTATGTATGTATGTATATGTATGTATGTATGTATGTTGTATGTATATGTATAATATCACTTAGATGTAGATAAAATTTATTAGATTTGTTGAATAGTCAACAGCGCCACCTAAATCTGAAAATCTAAGATGATAAAATTACCATGAGGTCACTTTCCACATGTACTAAGCCACGAACATGTTCCAATTCCAAACCAAAATACTCCTACAAAGCCCCTGATATTGATTTTCATATCTCTATCTATCCAGTGATTTAGAGTGGTAACCAGTGATAGCCATGTTACTGTTGTTATTGATTATCGACTTAGATTGACCAAACATGTTATGGATCTCAATGTTGGGTCATATCTTTACCTATCTAATCATCAAACAAGCCAACACCATTCAGTGTGGTAGAGTGTGACACTCACGTTACTGTTGTTATTGATCATGGACTTAGATTGGCCATGTAATGGATCCCAATGGTAGGTTAATATATGGTCATATATTTACTTATACAGTGATCAAAAAAATTATAAAGAAGCCTTGTCAATATAAGAATTTTTTATTTATACAAAATATAATTAATCGTAGCATAATAAAGTTACAAATGTAAAATGCATTTCAAAAAATATGATTCATATGAAATAGCCCAATGTATAAACCATGATTTTGGTGTTCTACAAGAAATTCTTATCTTTACTAAGAATAGCTACATGTGAAATTTACAAGTCAAGGTCCTAATCCCTAGCACATCCCTAGTCACTCTGTGAATTTTTTGTGTTTATATAGCTCTCACACAAAAAGATTCAAATCTTAAATTTGGCACAACAAATTAACCTTTGGTTATTTTTATGTGTGGAAAATTTATTGGAATTTTATGACTTTAAATAGACTACATTATAGAAATATATCATGATAAAAACCATGGACTTTCACCATAGCCAAATGTTTACATAACACAAAAATAGGGAATGGTAAGTTGACTATTTTACCTCAATTTTATTTTAATAAATAACTGTATTTTATTTTATTTCATCATATTTTTATAAGATATTACATTATGTTACCTCTCTACTATACTACAATGGAAAGTGCAATATTTTAAATGTTTTTAAATAAATAATTAAAAATTAAATTATTATTAAAAAATGTGTTTAAAAGAAGGATGGAATGGAAGAAAGACCCATAATTGCTTACTATCGTTGTATTCTTCTCACAATAATTTTAGTTCATGAATTTGTAAATAATACTGAAGATGAAAAAAAACTATAATCTAATTCCCAATGTATAGTTATAGTAATTAAAAATATTTTATTAAAAATTATATTAAAATTTCGAATTTGACTAATCTCTTTGTATAAATAATAATGACTATAATTTTAATTCCAATTTTACTAAGAGTAGTTAAAATATCACATTCCTTCTTAACCTCCAGCAAAAATAAAAAATAAAATATCACCTTCTTAACCTCTAACAGAAGTAAAAAAATGAATGAGTTTTGGGTAAACAAATATAAATATGAGTCTTACATGTTTATAGCTAGAACATGGTGAATCATCAATGTTATGGCTCTTATTGTCACTGGAATTTTTTTTAATGATTGATAATTTATCTATATATTTTTGAGTAAATAAATACAAAATATGTTATATATAAAATATTATGATTTTTTATTTAATTATTTTATATTAAAAATATGGTAATATTTAGTAATTATATGGTAATGGACAATTTTTCTATCTCAGAATAATCACAATTATAAATCCACTCGTAAAAAATAAATAAAAATAAATTATAATTATAATTATCTTTAATTTGAAAATAATAATAATAAAATAATAAATTAAATCTTTTACATATAATATTTAAAATACAAAAAATTTTAATTACAATTCCATTAAACATATATCATATAAGGAGGTAGTCAATAATAAAAAACGATAGTTAAAGAGTTGTCTTTTTATTTTTTAATTATATAATTATAAATATAAAAAAATAATTTTTAAAATTATAAAGAACTATATAAAATAATAGACAATTAAGATATATATATATATATATATATAAATATATATAATAAATATAAATAACTTAATGTGTATTTTATTAAATATTATTTAATATATATAATAAATAGACAATAAGTTTATTATACTATATATCTATATTTATGTCATTTGATTGGAAATTAATTCAAAGCCATAAAAAATAATAAGAGATATAAATAAAATTAAAGATTAATTTGAAAATGTAATCATAGATAATGATCATACTAAAAATTTTAAATGTGACAAGTTATTATATCATAAATATCACTTTGTATTTACACAACAATTTAATTCACCACATAATAGAGTTAATAATCATTGTTTGGATTTCTATGTAGGGAATAGATATACTCCATAAAAGAGTTGTGTTTTGTTAGGTGGTAGACCCAACACCCATTGTTTGACTCTCTTGCCAAAGATAAGCACACAAACTCCCCAAATTCCATCCCAAATACAATACCTAATACCATTAATGACATCTTGCCATCTAGACACTCTAGCCATCCCAATTTAATATGCGCACTATTACTATTATTATGAGATTTTTTTCATAGGTTTTCCTTTCCATTACATGAACCTAAAGGACACTCATATAAGCATTTATTCCTTTGAAATTATGTTGCACTGAATGTGAAAAATTGTGTTCCTCCAGTGATTGGACCCACAAGGGTTATTCGATGAAACATTTAAAGAAATCAAAATATATGGTTTAGAGAAATCTTCAGGAATCTCTCCACTCAAATTATCCATGAGCAAGTCAAATTGCTCCAAAGTAGATAAACTAAGAGATGTAGGTATTGGCCCTTCCAACTGGTTGAAAGATAAATTTAGGGATAACAACCTACTCAAAGTTCCTATTTTTGTAAGTATTTGTCCTATAAGATTAATGTTGGACAAATCAAATATCTTATTTTCATTAATGTTGGAAAAATCAAATATCTTATTTTCTTTATAGTAATATTGAGTATATTCACTTCCTTAACTGACTTTTATCCACCTCCATCACTATCAAGTAACAACACGACTACACAAAGCATGTTTTAAGACGATTATTTAAGATGAAGTTTCAATTTTGTCGTAAGCTAACTTTATAAATGTCTGGATTAAGACAAAAGGGAAAAAGACATTAGCAGGCTCAAGTAGGTAATTGTCTCAATTATATACTTGTCTTAATTTAAGTCAAAAGAAAAAATTAAGACAAAAGTCATACGGTGGGAAAGTATGTAATTGTCATAATTTATGATTGAAGAAAAAAGGTCACCTTTCATTTTCACATTCAAGGATGGCGATTTAGATTTGTAAAGGGCATAAGTGGTCAGTAGTAGCTGAAATATATTTATTGTTTTTTGAAAAAACAAGCATGCCTGCTAAGCTCGATCACAGGGGGCTACACATGCTCCTCTTCATATGAAAAACACTTAACATGATACACATATACTCTACATATGCTTCACAAATATACTATGCATACACTTCACACATATACTTTGCATACTCTCATAAAAACGACAAAACAACCACACCATTTAATACCTTGTGATGGACCATGATTCAACACATATATTTGATAGGGGGAGTTTGAACTTTGTCTAGAGTAGATTTATTAGGTAAGTTACAAACCCAATTGGGGATTTTATCCTTATCTCCTTAAATTTCTTCCCTGCGAGGTTTTCTTTGCATATTTGGCTTGGTGCACATCCACTTGGGGTTTTTCCCATCTCTCCTTTTCTTTCTTCTCTATGGGGTTTTCTTTGTATATTTGTCTCAATGCACAAAGTTTTCTTTATAGATTGGGCTCAATGTTTGGTATTAATGCCAATAATGGCTCCAATGCTTAATTCCTTTAGAACTTAGTCATTCTCAACTGCATCAACTTCCTTCAAGATAATCTATTTGACTTTGAGTTTGGTCCTGCATGTATGACCACCTTGTGTTTTATTCTAGATAACCATCTTGGTTATATTCATGATCCTTTTTATTTTGTTGGAGGCTATGGTATAATTTATTTCTCCCAATTACCACTCTTCTTATTTTGTTGTAGGTCGGTTGTATTATTGTTGAATTGGAAGTTCGGTGAGGTTTTGTTACCCATTATAGGTTATTTGTATTTCTTTCACACTGTGCATTTAAAATAGTTTTTAATAACTCATTTGTGTAATTTATTCCATGGCTTGACTCTTGTGACATTCTTTGTTCAAGGTTTTTTAGAGGTTTTGTTGTTGAATCCTTTCTTATGGCCTTCCGGTGAGATGATGTTAACAAGACCTTGCCTTATAGATCAAGTTTTGTTGGGAACAAAGGCAGGCTCATTCAACTAGGGGAGGCCCACATTTATGAAGAGTGACAGATATTCGCTCTTTAGCAATGAACTTATCATGGAAAAAGATCAGGACTAGATTTACCGGCATCGTATCGTTCCTCTTCTTAACCTAGGTTTAAAATCATAAAAAGTTTAAAATATATTTTTCATGTGGGAAATAACGAGTAAGTTCAACAAGGAAATCATAAAAATTTCCTATGAACACAAACGAAAAGAGCATCAGGAAAATGGTAATTAAATAACCATTAGATCAAGTAATAACTCCATTTTATAACAAACTATTGCTAATGCATTTATGATTAAATTTATAGTCCCTTATCAATGAAACAAAAAATGACCAAAGATCCCACATCAAATGTATAGCCATTTATATTGTAGAACCCTGAATTCCTACCAGGGATACCACATTTTTCATTTTTCTAACACCATAAATATGGCCCCTTGTACTGCCAGCTGGGTTGCAGCAACCAAGCCTCCAATGTATGACCCAATGACTATGGAATCATCCTCTTCTGACCTGTTGAAAAAAGTCTCACTTTTTTTGGGTGCTTGTGTTGCAATTTCCATCACAATGATACACAACATTTTTTTGCAAACATAGTGGCTTTCCCGGTGTCTGTGAGGCTGTTGAGATTAATGAAGAAATGTCTTAAGGGAGTGATGATTCAAATCGAACCTTAGATTATGAGTTTGTTCATGTTTTCTTGGGTGTTGTTTCAACTTCCCTAATTGTGGGGGATTTATATATTCATCATGTAATTATTGTAATGGACAGAGCGTGTTCTGTAGAAGCAGTCTCTAGGTGGCGTTTCATACCTGTGAGCTGCTCAGGTTTATTTAATAAATTTGATTATGATATTTTTAACATGGTATCAAAGCTACAGGGTTGAGGATGGCATGTAACCCTGAGTGGAGGTGGAAATTTGACCAACGCATTTGGAGGGCGATTAGCGTGGAATTCAGCGTGATAGTCGTGTCGATTCAGTTCTGGCCTTACGCAATTTTTATTTTCAAGAACAGTGCGAGTGGACCATTCTTGAATCACGTTGATCATGAAGAGGAGGAAGTTTGTGGTGAAGAGGCGGTGAAGATGGCGAATAAGCAGAGGCCATCATGGATTTGGTTTATTTGGAGTTGAATCCGTTTTTGGATCTCTGTGGGACTGTCGAGGAGGTGGGCGCAATTTTTTCTGTGCTGCACCAACATTTTGGATCGTTGATATATTTTGGATCGCTGCCATAGCATTGGAGACGAGTCGGAGGTTGAGCCGTTGTCGATCAGCGGGTGAAGGTGCTTGGGGCCGAGCCTACAAGTTTATGAATTGAATCTTGTTGATTTGAGCTCTATGAGGCAAGGTGTTGAAGGAGCTCGACGGTGACCTCCGTGATTGTTTCTAATCGAAGTGAATTATATGTGTTGCTATCATGAGAAGCATGTGGATCGAAGGTGAAGTCATGATGATATTTGAAGGGAAGGTTGAGATCACTTGCCTGGAGTTCATTCAGATCTCTTGCCTGGAGGGCGACGTTTCTTATGAGATATCGTAGATACCGCTGCCATGAGTTTTCCATGGAGAAGGCTGAGGAACGTTGTGTGTGGGCTCAAGCTCTGCAAAGAGTCGAAGTCATTGACTCTGAATCTATTTGATGTTGCTGAATCTAACAAAGTTTGAGGAGGTTGTTATTTTTCGTTGCTAATAGAGGCTGAGATCCCTTACACGGCCGGAGAAAAGAGTTTTTTTTTGTTTGTTTCTCCTCCTCCTCCCCACGGTGGGCGTGAGTGTGATATCATATCATTACATGAGCAAAAGGCAATGATTGGGCTAGTGCAGAAATAATTGTTGCTACGTTCTGAAAGGACGGTGATCAAGTATAAAAGGGGTTTGGATTGTATTTTCTTAAGAGTTTAATTAAAGTCTTTTAAATTAAAAGTTCTTTTAAATTTAATTCTTTAATTAAAAAAGGGCTTATTATTTGATAAAGGAGGCGTTTTTTATCAAGAAGGAATTGGAGGGATCTCTTAAAAAAGGGGATCTGGGCTCAGTTTTCATTGGATCTGGCATTTGCATTAGTTTTGAATATCTGGGGTTGTTTTTTTTTGTTGGGTTGAAGTTTTTTATTATTCAAGATGAATAATCAGTTAGCAGAAGCATACCTCAATGAGAATAACAAGTTGGATGAATCCAATTATTTTGGTTGGAAATTGAAGATGCAGACCCTACTTGAGGGACACAATGCATGGGCAATTTTGAATAATGATGAGGTGAAGCCGAACCTAACTGCAGGAGGAACAACAACAAAAATCCAAGACTAGGACAAGAGGGAGACTAAGGTGATAATGCTCCTAAAATTGTCAATCAAATATTTCGTTATTCCCCATATCTGTGATTGCAAGACTGCAGTAGAAATATGGAAGACACTCAGGGATATCTATGAGGTCAAGAACACCAACCGGTTTTTGTTCTTGAAGAGCAAGATTCTCACCATCAAGATGAATGAGAATGAGACATTTGTAGCTTTTATTTCGCGGATCAAGGAGCTCAAGAAAAAGCTGGGTGACATCGATGAAGCTGTGTCAGATACATATTTGGTCATGATTACCATGAATGGTATGAATGACGAGTATCAGATGTTTATCATTGGCTTGAATGAAAGAGAAAAATCCCCCATTTTTGAAGAATTGACAAGGATCCTCATGCAAGAGGAGGAAAGGTGGCTAACTCATAAACCTCAGAGCTCAGATGTATCCTTAATGGCGAAGAAGAAGCCCTTCATAGTAAAGCCAAATGTAGCACAGAAGAGCAGTGCAGCCCCACAGAGAAAGATGGCCCCACCTCAAGGTACGTCTTTCAATAGAAATGACTCTGCGACCATTTTTTTTTATTGTGGTAGAACCAGGCATATAGCCAGATATTGCAGGAAGAATAAGTTTGATGAAGGCCGTAAGAGACATAAACAACATGCGGGTCATTTTGTTGATGAGGAAAGAAGTCAGAACCTCAGACTGTTCATATCTGACTCTACGTTTTCAGGTAAGGATGATGAAGCAGATACCTGCTTTGTGGACTCAGGTGCATCCATCCACATGATAGGGAACAAACAGTGATTTGAAGACTTCTAAGAAACCAACAATGGAGCAAACATCTATCTTGGCAATGATAGAGGGTACCAAATCAAAGGTTATGGTAATATTCCTATTGTTTTGCCTGATGGAAATATTAGACATATTCATAATGTGATTTATGTACCTAGGATAAAAAGAATCTAATCTTTGTCTCTACAATAACTGATTAGAATCTCAAGGTAGCGTTTTATGAATCATATTGTGTTATTAAAGACCTATTGGATCGTATGAAGCCTATTGCATCATGTATTCGTGTGAGAGGATTGTACAAGCTAAATTTCAAAAGCACACCACATCAGGCATTGACATCATCTTCCATGACTACAGTGGGCTTATGGAATCATAGGTTCGACCATATTAACTTCAATGATCTGCTGCTATTACAGAAAAGAGGTATGGTTGAAGGTCTTTCTATTTTAAAACCTATTCATATTGATTGTGATGCATTTGCACTACGAACGTTTCACAAAGATGAATTCCATGTGAATGCTGATAGAAGGAGGAGAGATATATTTGAGTTGGTACACACAGACTTATGTGGGCCTATGCAGACAAGGTTTTTAGGCAGTGCATACTATTTTTATTGTTTATTGATGACTATACTAGATTTACTTAGGTGTATTTCCTCAGGAAGAAGAGCCACACTTTTGAATACTTCAAGGAGTTTAGAAGTATGGTTAAAAAGAAGACAGGCAAAAGCATCAGGATTTTTCGCTCAGATAAAGGGGGACAGTACAAGAAAGCTTGTGTCCTCAAATACTGCAAAGATCATGGGATACAACAACAGTTTACAGTACCCCACACTCCTCAACAAAATGGGGTTGTAGAGAGGAAGAACAAAACCCTCGTGGAGTGTTCTTGCAGTATGTTAAAAGGTAAGAATCTTTCTAATGGCTTTTGGGTTGAAGCGATTAATACTGCAGTGTATCTAAAGAATAGGAGTCCAACAAGAAGTTTAGATTTCAAAACTCCTTTTGAAGCTTTATTTGGCTATAAGCATGTAGTTAAGAATTTGAGATTTTTTGGTAGTAAATCCTTTGCCCATGTCCCAAAGGAAGATAGAAAGAAAATGGATTCAAAGGCCATCAAATGTATTTTTGTTGGGTATTGTACATAATTTAAGGTTTACAAACTCTTTAATCCCTCTACTCATAATTTTTTTGCAAGCAGAGATGTAATCTTCCATGAGAAAGTTAATGATGGAAGCCATGAGAGTGTTAATGAAGAATGGCATGTGCCCTTGTTGGTGGAAGAATGAAGTGATGAATCAAGTGACAACAATGAACAGCAACAGCAGGAAGGGAAAGAAGATGATGTAGTTGTTAAGCCAAGTCCAAAAAATGATGATCAGATAAGGTTCGAAGCTACCCCACTACTCAGGAGATCAGGTAGGAAGGTTCAGTTGCTAGCAAGATATAGGGAAAATGCTTTTATAACTAGTATGATGAACGTTGTTGAACCCTCTAGTTATAAAGAAGTCAGTCAATAAAAAAAAAAACAAAAAAAACAAAAAAAAAAAAAAACAAAAAAACAAAAAAAAAACAAAACAAAAAAAAAAACAAAAAACAAAACAAAACAAAAAACAAAACAAAACAAAACAAAACAAAACAAAACTTGGGATATAGTTAAACTACCTGAAGGCAAACAACCCATAGGATGCAAATGGTTGTATAAGCCTAAATTTAAAGCAGATGGGAGCATAGATAAATATAAAGCTAGGTTGGTTGCAAAGGGGTATTCGCAGCAAGAAGGTATAGATTATGATGAAACATTTTCCCCTGTAGCTAAACTAAACACAATCAGAATGATAATTTCTTTAGCTACCAAACACCATTGGATAATTCACCAGCTAAATGTTAAATATGCATTTTTAAATGGGGACTTAAAAGAAGAAGTCTACTTAGTGCAACCTGAGGGGTTTGTCAAACAAGGTGAAGAAGATTTAGTTTGCAGGTTGAAGAAACCGTTGTACGGACTAAAACAGGCACCCAGGTCATGGTACAAAATGGATTCATTTTTCCTGCAACATGGTTATAAAAGGAGCAAAAATGACCCTAATCTTTATATCGTGTTTGATAAAGAGGAAAGGATTGTTTTTATTTCTTTATATGTAGATGATCTAATCATTATAGGGAATGTTGATAATCTCATTAAAGAAATCAAGGGGTAGATGTCACAAGTCTTTGAGATGAAAGACCTTGGAGAGCTACATTACTATTTGGGTTTAGAAGTCTGGAGGGATTCTGGACAAACTTTTATGTCACAGAGTAAGTATGTTAGGAGCTTATGGAAAAGTTCAAAATGGATCAGTGCAAAGTTGCAGTAGTACCTTTACATTAGAACTTAAAACTTCAAAATGATGATGGATCTAAGGAGGCAGATGCGACTTTGTATAGACAGTTGGTTGGGAGTCTAATCTACTTGACTACAACTAGGCCATATTTGGCTTATGCAGTCAGTGCATTGAGCCAATTTATGTGAAAGCCCCTTAAGAGCCATTGGGTTGCAGCAAAAGGTTTTTTGAGGTATCTCCAAGGAACCTTAGATTTTGGTATTGTTTATACCGATTCATGTGATGTTAGATTGACAGGTTTTTCAGACTCCAATTGGGCTAGAAATGTAGATGACAGACAATCCATAACAGGCTATGCATTTAGCATTGGATCTGAGGTCATTACATGGAGCAGCAAAAAGTAGAACACAATATCTTTATCTTCTGCGGAAGCTGAATATCAAGCTATGTGTGAAGCAACATGTGAAGCAGTTTGGTTGAGGAGACTTATCCTTGATGCTGGAGAAGAACAGAAGGTTGCAACAATGATCAAATGTGACAACCACAGCTCCATAAAACTTGTAAATAATCCAGTATTTCATAAGAAGACAAAGCATATCGATACACAATTTCATTTTGTCAGGGAGAAAGTTCGGTCAAAAGAAATCCATATTGAGTATTGTAATAGTTGTGACAATGTTACTGATATTTTTACCACACCTCTTGATAGAATCAAGTTTGAGTTTTTTAAGGAAGTGTTAGGCATATCTGTGAATCCATTTCTCCATTAAGGGGGAGTGTTGAGATTAATGAAGAAATGTATTAATGGAGTGACAGTTCAAACCGAACCTTAGATTAGGAGTTTGTTCCTGTTTTATAGGGTGTTGTTTCAACTTCCCTAATTGTGTGTGAATTATATATTCATCATGTAATTATTGTAATGGATAGAGCGTGTTCTACAGATGCAGTCTCTAGGTGGTGTTTCACACCATGAGCTGCTCAGGTCTATTTAATAAATTTGATTCTGATATTTTTAACATGGTATCCATTATCGCCTTGTGAAAAAATGTATCCATTATCGCAATGGATTGATACAATTAATTGATTAATATAATATAACAAACTGGGGTTTTCCTGATTCAATCCCAAGTGGTTTGGTTATTCCAAGAAATGAACTAAGAGCCATTGTAAAATCAGGTTATTGAAAAAGAAAAAAGTCACCCATTGTTTTGAGACATTGATCATAGATAGAATTGCATTTAACTAAAATATTGATGGATTAAACTTGATGATAATCACAAAAATAGTGTTTAGGGATGTTGACAAGGACCAACCCTCTATCTGGTTGTGATGGAAACAGTGAAGTCAAAAGGATGGTCCACTAATTGAGTGGACTATGGAATTTGTGGCATAAAAGAAAAAAAAAAGTTTAAAATAGGTATGGTTTAGGATTTACTTTTGTATTTGGATGTGTTATGGTGGCCCTCAAACTTTCAGTAATCAGTCGTTGGATCAGGTAATAACTCCATTTTGCAACCAGCAACTGTTAATGCTTTTGTGATTAAATTTATATATCAATTATCGCTCAAACGAAACATGACAGAAGAACCCACATCAAATATATAGCCATTTATATTGTAGAACCCTGGTATAAACTATTTACAAACCTAAAAGTCTTTCGAAATATAATGACATTAATCCAATGAATTTATGGATGGATCTAAGATAAACAATTGGGTGATTTTTTTTACCCTTTCATGAAAGTAGTCATGGAAAAGCCAACAAAAAGTCAAGTAATAAGGAAGTTTTTCTATTAATTTATTTCTCCTCAAATCCAATAACTTAATCTCAGTGAAATTAACCAAGGATATTGGAAGAGTCTCATAGAAATTATTGGTTTGATTTGAAAAATATATTAAGGAAATGCAATTGCCAATGGCTTCACGTCAAAGTTATTCTTTGATAAATCTAAAAATTTAAGGAAAACTAAAGCACTGATACTAACAAATTGTGGTTGAATAGTGATGTTAATTGGTTTCTATTTTATATAATTAGTGTAGATTTATTTTAGCCATATACATAAGGTCTATTAAAATAATAAAGGCATTCCAATCACTTATCACAAATGAAGATGGTTAATCCTCATTAACAATTTTTGAAAAGTTTTCAAATATAATTAAAAAAATAAAATAGAAATAGAAATAAAGAGAAAATAAAAACATACATTATCATGTTTTATATTTCAAAATTCTATCCATAAAATGAGGTTTTATTGATAGACTATGTTGTTTCTAAGATTTAGAGACAATAAAGTATATCTCATTGGAATTTCATTTTCCAGATTTTGTTAATGTGTGATTGAATCTCAATTCAATGACATTTTCTAAAACTATTTACATTGGTTAATAGTATTTTATAAGGAAAAAACATTATTAATTAAAAATGTCAAAGTATTAAAACTAAATTTTTATTATAATATATATTTTTTATTTTTCCCTAATTTTATAATCAATAGAAATACAATATTAAAAAAAAACATTTAATTCATGCAACCTATGAAAATAAATATGATACTACAAAATATACACCACTGAATTATCAGATCCTCGTGGCAATGGTTGGAAAAGAATACCTAGGCTAAACGACGATAAAATAGGAAGGACATTACTTGGATTTGGGAAAATTTAATTTTATATTTTATATAATTGGTGTAGATTTATTTTAGTCAAATATATAATTCCGTTAAAATAATAAATACATTCTAATTACTTATTACGAATGTATCTCGTTAATCATTACAATTTTAAAATATAATTTTGAAAAAAAAACATATATTATCACGATTGGTTAAAAGAAAAAAAAACATATATTATTATGGCTTGTTTTTAAAGTTTTATTGATCAAAAGAAGTTTATTAATGGACTCTGTTATTTTTGGAATTAGAAATAATGAAAATATATTTTATGAAAATGTTTTGTTGTGTTAAATTTTGATTCAATGACATTCTCTAAAACTATTTATATTAGAAAGTACTCTTTTTGTCATTTATAATTTGATGTTAAAATATAAAAAATTCAAATTATTAAAATAAAATTTATTAAAAATATATATATTTATTTCACATTTAAATAATGTATATGTATATTAATATCATATATATGCAATATCACTGTGACAATTGTTATAAACGAATAAGTGATCAGTTGCTCATTAAACGCACCCCTTCTAGTTTTTCGATATTTTAGAAAAAATGGTGACGACGATGTTAAACAAATGATTATGTTCAAATCTACTTATTTTTAAAATAACTTTTCAAAAAATCCGAGAAAAAGCCATAAAAATTTATTATTAAACCATGGCCTTTTATAATATAATAAATATAATATTATATAAAATCATAAGTAATATATAAAATAATTATTTTCATTTAAATTTTATTAAAAAATGAAGATAAATAAGTAATTATTCTATTAAAAGTTCAAAAACTCAACTAGAGAACGGAGTGTAATAAGATGTAAAAAGCCACGCTGGATGAAAAGTATCACTTTTTCTTTTTGTCAAACGCCACCATAGGCGGTGTCCCGGAGGTTAGTTGCCACCCATGTATTTATGTTCACGATGTATCCATCATTAAAAATAGTAAAGAAATTTAAAAGTATTCTATATATAATATAATAATATAATATTATATAATATATAAGTGTATACCATCAATAATTTAATTTTTTATTAAATAAAGAAAAAATTGATAAAAAAGAATTTTAAAAAAAAATGGATAAAGATATTTTTATATGCTAATAGATCTGGTCTATACTAGCACAAATTTTGTTTTTTTGTTGTCAAATAAATAAAGAATATTTGATTTTAAAAATGTATTTTTAATAATATACACCATATAGAGATTCATGCCACCCTACACAACAATGCTCTTTACTCTATTGCTTATAAGATTGATGCAGATGTATAATCAAAACGATTTTATGTTATCAGAGTCATTGATTTTCATGTTTGCGCTAACCGATAATGCAGTGCAGACTATGTAGGAAGGTAATTTTATTGCGTTGCTTATGATTTTAGAATATTTAATTGCTGGAATATTTAATCTAATCTAGGGGAATATCAGCTAGTCGCAGCAGAAGCAAGCAAAAACTACCTCGCCATGAAGATGCTCATTATAGGTAACTCTTTCTCTTTCCTCTGCATCAACATTTACAGTCCTCAGAGGTTAGATGATAAACTTGTATTCCTAGACTCTTTAAAAAATCTGATTGCAAGGCACCCTCAAGCAAATTTCATCTTAGGAGGAGATTTCAATATGATAACCTCCCTAATGGAGAAAAAAGGGGGGCTGTGAAAACTCAATCGAGATGGGGAACAATTTAAAGAATTTATAGACAAGGCCAATTTTATAGATGTTTACCCTAAGCAAGGCAGCTTCACCTGGAACAATAGAAGGGGTGGCGAAAATCTCATATCCTCAAGACTGGACCGTTTTCTAGTTTCTGAGAATTTATTGCTTGACGGTAGAAATCTGGAGTCAAACATTCTTCCCAGTGGTGGCTCCGACCACTGGCCAATCTCCCTGATTATCGATGTTCCTGGATCCACCAGAAATAAACCCTTTAGATTCGAGAAGTTCTGGATAGAACACCCCAACTTTCTAACCTTGGTGGGAAAATGGTGGGCGGAGCCCTTAGATGAGGAAGGCTCTAAGATGTTCAACCTGCAGAAACGTCTCAGAAATGTAAAACTGAAATTAAAAGAGTGGAACCATACGGTTTTTGGGAATATATTCAAGGAAAAAGCAACCATAGAGCAGAAACTGGAGCAAATTCACAAAGACGGAATAGCAGGCAGGGGAGATGAGCTATCCAGGGAACAAGAGAAGGTGTTAACTCAGCAGTGGCACACCAGATGCCAGCAGGAAGAAACGTTCTGGAAACAGAAATCCCGGGTGCTGTGGTTAAAGGAAGGCGAACAAAACACAAAATTCTTTCACAGGTCTGCAATTGATTACAGAAATGCCAACAGAATCCTTGAACTAAAGAATCATGAAGGAGACATCCTCAGAAATCATGACGACATTTCGGGGTTGCTAACTAATCACTTTAGCAATATAGCACAGGAACCCAATGTCAATAGGGAGGCAGCCATCCAGGAAATAACTAATGCCATTCCCCGCTTAATCACTGATGAGCAGAACTGGTCCCTAAGAAAAAAGATCACTATGGAAGAAGTGGAGGAGGCTGTCAAGAGCATGCCTAATGATAAAGCGCCTGGTCCAGACGGTTTTACGATCAACTTCTATAAAGCTTGCTGGGACATTGTCAAGAATGATATCTGGGAAATTGTGGAGGATTCTAGAAGATCTAAAACCATCCTTAAATCCTTAAACTCCACTTTCATAGCCCTAGTTCCCAAAGTAGAGGAGGCAAATACCCCAGATAAATTCAGGCCCATAGCCCTCTGTAATGTGATTTATAAGATCATTTCTAAGGTTATTGCCAACAGGCTCAAGAGAATTCTCCCGGGCATCATCTCGTTGGAACAATCTGGCTATGTAGAAGGTCGGCAGATTCTGGATAACATCTTGCTCGCTCAGGAAATGATACATTCTCTCCACGCCAGGAAAGTTCCGGGTATGCTTATGCAGTTGGACCTTTCCAAAGCCTATGATAAAGTGAGTTGGACTTATCTGGAAGCCACCTTAAAAGCTTTTGGCTTCAACCAACCCTGGATTAAATGGGTCTCAGAGCTCATTAAATCAACAAGTTACTCGATTTTAGTCAATGGAACCCCTTCCACTCCCTTCAGACCTACGAGAGGCATAAGGCAAGGGGATCCCCTTTCCCCCTTCCTGTTTGTCATTCTCATGGAAGGCCTAAGCAGGTTAATAATCAAGAAAAAAGATGAAGGCCAGATCAGAGGATTACAGCCCATCCGGTCCTGCCCAGCCACCACGCACCAGCAATTCGTGGATGACACAATGCTCCATGGCACCCCAACAGTGAAAGAAGCTAATGCTTACAAGAACATTCTCCACCTCTTCAGCAAAGCCTCGGGGATGGAGATAAACTTCTCCAAATCTACTATCTTTTTTTTCAATACTCATCTCGCGGTTCAATCTCATCTCTCCAGACTGTTAGGGTTTAAGATTGGTTCCTTACCCTCCAGATATCTTGGTGCCCCCCTAACCCTCAAACCCTGGCAAAAGGTGCACTGGGAGAAAATTCTAGCCAACATGGAAAGGAAATGTCAGCACTGGACTAACAGAGCTCTAAATCTTGCAGGTAGGCTGGTGCTCACAAAAGCTATCCTCCAAGCCATTCCTCAGTATATGCTTTCTATCCTTCCCGCTCCAAAGGGAATTCTAGACCAAATGAGAAGCATTCAAAGCACCTTTCTTTGGGGTGGCAACAAGGAAAAGAGAAAATGGTCACTAGTTGCATGGAAAAAACTCTGCAGACCCAAGAACAGAGGTAGCCTAAACCTGGTGGATCCTTTTATCACCAACAGAGTCTGTGGTGCCAAAATCTGGTGGAAATGGATTTCCAGCAATAACCTCCCCTGGGCCACTCACTGGAAGGAAAAATATAAGCCCACCAGCAGCACTTTAGATCTCATACGCATGCAGGATACTCCCAATGGATCCCCCATTTGGAATCACGCTCAAGGCAACCGAAGCATCATTCAGGATCACTGCTTCTGGGAAATTCGCAACGGCACCCAAGCTCTCTTCTGGGAAGATGCTTGGCAGCAAACCCCCAAATTAGAGTCTCCAATCCTCACTCCCCTCTTGCATGCCCACCAATCTGAGGGCCACAACAGAGTCAACCATTACTGGAACCCTGACAGCGTAGATCCAGATTGGAGAGAATGGAAAATTTTTGACCCAGACCAGTATGGTGTACCGCCACAGATCATCCATGACCTAAACCAGCAACTTCACAATAGGAAAATTCGAATTGCTGCTGAGGATGATAAACTCAGGTGGGGGCCAAAGGGCAACGGAGAATTTACGCTCAAAGAAGCACGAAGCATAATTGAACAGGTAGAGCATCCTGACATAGTTCCTTGGGCTGATAAAGTATGGGATAACCTCCTATGGCCGAAAATTCGCACCTTCCTCTGGCTTATGATGCAGAAGAGAACTTTAACCTGGGAGAACTTACGGAAAAAAGGATTTCAGGGACCCTCAAAGTGCCACATGTGTCAACAGGAGGAGGAGACGATGAATCATCTCTTCAACTCCTGCGATTGGGCTTCCCAGCTATGGTTATGGTTGGAAGCAATCTTGGAAGATACAGACAGAAACAGGGACTCAATTCAGGAATCGATAATCAACTGGAGGAAAAATTTCTCTCAAATGGGTAGTGTTAACAGCATCTGGAAATGCAGCCCAGGTTTTGTCACTTGGACAATATGGAAAGAAAGGAACAGACGAGTATTCACTCAAGAAACTCGAAGCATTGAACATGCAAAAGATTCCATTCTAATTAATATCAAACAATTGGTACAGACCAAATGCAAAATCAATCCAATGGACAAACCAACGGGAAAAGACTTACGTATATTAAAGGCTTTTCAACTGGAAGCCTTTAGCAGCTGCCCCTCCGGAGGTCATCACGCCCTCTCCTCTGCTCCAGTTCACCAGTGGCAACCTCCCCCTAAAGCTTGTCTCAAGATGAATTTTGATGGCGTTTCGAGGGGCAACCCGGGCATTGCAGGAATAGGCGGAGTCATACGTAATCACAAAGGCGACATAGTCCATATTTTCTGCAGATCTTTGGGGGAATGTACAAACAACGAGGCGGAATTTGCAGCAATGGAACAAGGTCTAAGAATTCTCAAATCTCGCAGACAGGTCAATTTCATAGTAGAGGGTGATTCCGCTGTGGCAATTTTAGCAGCTAAACGTCTCCAGGCAGGAACTCAACTCAGCAAAGTTACCAAGCACTGGAGACTAGCGAAGGCAACCGAAAGAATTGCGGAATTGATTGGAGATCTAAAAGGCACAGTCTTCCAGTTTATCAGGAGGAAGGCAAATGGCGTGGCCGATTTTCTGGCTAACCACGGAGCTGACACCCCGCACCTCATTACTAACACTTGTTGGCAGAACGTTAATTGCCCCACCCTCAAGGTGAAATGCGAACAGCTGGCGGCAAAGGACATTCTCCACGTCGACTCCTCATAAGGGAAGACGGCCCCAGCATCAGGCTCCGGGAGATGGAACACCTCAGCAGCAAAAAGCATCATCACCTAAGTGATGGCATGACAGGGTGGAAAGGACAAAGCATAACCCGGCGGCGGCATGTCAGAACAGGATTTGATGGAGACGATTCAGGTGATCGATATGACTGCAGCAGCTCCAGCCAATCCGTCACCTCGGGCATAATCATGCAAGGTAAGGCTCTCCGCGCATTTAATATAATCCTGAATGCAAATGGGGAGCTGATCACCAAGAACAGTAGGATACAGCAGGTCATCACACAGACTACCGCAGCAACCTCCATTCATCGTCATAATCCTTTGCTGGTACAGCCCACTTGGCATCTAGACAATCATGGCTTAAGCAGCTTTCTCCTCTGGGACTCTGCCCATTATGGTTTCGCCTGTGCGAACAGATATTACAATTATGACAATTGCACTCAAGACTTAAATGGGACAGCCATCTCCTACAGAAGCCCTATCAAACAACATTGCTATAAGTACAGAACTCGCGACCCTCTTCATATCAATCTTGCTCTTGTGCCGGGTGAAAGCGAAATTCGGAGTAGTGAAAGCAGGCACGACAGAGCAGTCATGGAAGGACGCGGAAGCCGCAGTGCAACAGCCATCCAGGACCTCAATGAAGCTAAGAGAGGCTACGAGACTCGTGCTGCAGCCAGACATAAACGCAAGATGGATGAACTGGAAGACAAGGTGAAACAGGAAGAGGATGGATGGACTGAGGAGGAAATTGCTGCAGAGGTGGACTGGTTACATGACCCAGGGACCCCGGCTAAAAGAGCAACGCAGTTTGTGCGCACCCAAGCGGAGAGCTGGCGCACCAAAACTCTGATTGCAAAAGCGCTGGAGGCTATGGAGAAGGAAAGGCCTAAAATCATCACAGAGGTAAATTTAACTGATGCGCAGATGGCCAAAATTCTGGACTTCTACAACTCCCTGGAAGGTCGCATTAACAGAGCTCAGGAAGCCATCCAAGTGGTGGACCGAAAGTTGACTCTTCTTTGCCGTCTGCTCAAGGATACCGTTAACCAGGGTCCCTACGCGACTCAGACTCCAAACGCAAGCACGCCGGAAAAGGATGAAGACATTCTCAAAGACATGCAGGCCCGTGTCAAATCCCATACTGCTCAGATGGGCCTCGATGCCATTAGCTTAATGGGCAAGCACATCTAGTTTCTTCCTTTGGTTTTGTCTTCTTTTCTCAGTCTTCTGGTCCTTTCGGATCTCTCGGTTTTTCCCCTGGTCAAATCCTCGGTTTACTATGTAATAACCCTCGGGGTTCCTGCGAATAAAATCAGTAGTTGCCGCCCTGCGTGGTGTGCCTCTGTGTTTACAGTCCCGTCTATTCTATTAGATAATCTGTCCAAAAAGTCCACCTGCATTAGCAGAATTTTTGTACTCTACTTTGTTATATAATATAACTATCTGATTTACACAAAAAAAAAATCTAATCTAGGGGAGATGTAATTATTGTATATGTAAAATCTGATTGTTGATGTATGCAGCATTTTTGTAAAAACATTGGAATGGAAAAAATTAAAGCGATGTATAAATGCTACTATGTGTGTTTTTGGAGTGCTCTTTATGTTTAAAGAATAGGACATTAGAGTTAAAGTTGATTGTTCCATTTTCCAGTGAATAATTTTGTTGCATGTTCTATTTACACATTGTGTTGTAATATGGTTTTTTTGACATAATAGGAAAAGGTAATTTTTTTTTTAATAATTTGAAAATAAAATATATTTTCATCAATTAAATATTTATAATAAAATTAATCAATCGCATTAATAAATATGTTTTCAGTATTTTAAATTACATAAAATACCAAAATAAATTACACAGAGAAAAACATATTTTTACCCAAATAAAAAAACAAACGCCTAGTCTAACGAGCCAGAGGGGTTGCTCGGAAAGTTATGGAAATTTGGATATTTAGAAAACATCTCGCAAGGATTTTTGTAAATCTAAGTTATAGTTGTTAAACTTTAAAATTTTAGGTGTTCTAGAGGTTTTTGATGGTGCTGAATCCATTACCACCATCGAAAACATGATTCAAACACGGCTTTTACAAGACTTTTTGAAATTTTTTTACCCAGTATCCTTCAAATAATTCTTCTGCCCAGGTAAACCAATAACTTGACCCAAGAGAACAAAAACCGCTCCAAAATACACAGCTCCCTCCAAGGCTAGCCACGTGCCAGGGTGGATATATAGAAAATTTGATCATTTCCAAGTGGGTGAGAAAGAATGCCTATTTTTTGTTCTCTACCTAACAAATCATAAGGAGAGCAATGCCATTGAGCGTGGGGTCGAATATAGGGTCATTAAAATTTTATAAAGACGCCTTGCTCATACACAGAGTTAATTATAAGAATTGTATTCACACAAAAGAGAATTAATCATAAAATAATAAAGCCAGAAATGTAAAACTCATTAAAAAAAATACTATTCACATGAAATCGTTCAATGTATAATTTTATTCCTATGAAATTGTAAGTTGAAATGTTTATCGTTTTAGATCAATTGTTATTAGTGTATTTTTAAAAACTTCTTAAATGTTAAGTTACTAGTTTAATTTTTCAATTCTCCATTCTCCATTTATTTAGGTGTTGTTTTTTAACATAATCATGATGTAAATTCATTATGGCTAAACTTAAAAAAATGAATATTAAATTAAAGTCTTAAAACTTGACTCCATAATATATGTTTAATTATAATCCACCGGATTCAAAAACTTACTTTTGATTCAGGAGCACATTTCATTTTGCGAATAATACATGTACATGTTTTTTCACTAACCCCAAACCTTAATCTTCTAATAAAAAAAATTAATATTGAAAAAGGTCCCACATTGAATGATATCATTGACCAAAGCTTTTCTTTTCCGAAATTAAAGCATAAGATAAATTATTGATATGTAAAATAAAAATAAAATTAATAATTTAATATTTAATGTTTTTTAGTGGCAGATTTCGAAATGATGAAGTCTATTTAAAGGCTTAAGAAACTCATCATAAAAATGTAATCTATTTTTATATATCAATCGAACCAAGCACAACTGACCCATAAAAAAATATGTAAGTTTTAATATTTTCAACTAGTTTAGATATTTTGTAAGGCAATTTTGTTTTCTCAAAGATTCATTTATTTTCATTTGAATTGATGTTAATGAATTTTATTTAATGTATATAGGTTATTAGTGACTATGAAGCTACTAAGTTTTTTGAAGGGAAAGTTGTAGCCAAAGGAGATGAGAGGTCTGATAAAGACTATAAATTGCACTTGTGAGTTAATTTAGATTTACTTATTTCTAAAATCATGTTTATTCAT